>JACEFZ010024863.1:0-64767 GCA_014155875.1 Cepaea nemoralis
GCCCATCTATGGTTCAAACTTTTCGCACGAAGCCCTCATGTCGTAAGGCCGTTAAATAAGCTGCCCAAGCGTTATTTGGTCACTTATTGAGACCTCTCTTCTCGGTTAACATGGCAAATAAATCGGCCCCTTAATTCCATCAGCCCATGGCCTTCCAGTAAAGGACTGCGAATCGGCTTTGTACAGTGGGCAAGGTGGCGCACGAAGTAGCTGTTTTACGCTTGTTTGTTCCAGGAAAGGCACTGCAGAGCGGTGATTGTATGTTACTTAGAGGCATTCTTGTCATTAACTCTTTAAGTTCCTCTCTGCTGTTACTTTAACACTGTCTATACCAAGCGGTTGTTGTTTTAACGTGAACACATTGACATCTAAATGGATTGAAATAATCGCCCAGAATGAGTTAAAGTGGGGTGGGTGAGTAGGGGTGGAAATTGGAACATGAACCTCCATAAACGTTCTCTTAAACGTCCGGTGTGCTATTGCCAAAGTAGCGGGAATCGAATCCTACACCTGACATCTTGGCTAAAATACTAGCTTCTCGTCTTTGACTTGGGGATTGGAGACGTAAATTACAAGTACTCAGAAGTAGAAGTAGGTTTGCTTGATGGCGAGGAGCAATTATAGGGAAAGCTAATTCTCTCGCAAACATCAGTCCAGCATGGACTACGCTCAAGTTCAAAGCGAGAGAGGGAAGAAACAAATCCAGACTGTTGGTCTGAAACTTCTCATTCAGAAAGCAATGACAAAGTACTGAACTTACAATTGTATAAAAAATCAAAATGGTGTTGATTGCAATGTCCTGCAAACGACATCGACCATTAATTCTAGTTTGTCATTGCTTCCTGATTCACTCACGCTCAGATGGCGGCCTTTACAATGCTCAGAGATTGAAGGCCAAGACCAAAATTAGGAGGGTTCTGATCACAGGGTTGTTTTTGCAGATGATGCTGCAGTTACGACCCACCCTGAGGAAGAATTGCAATGTCTACTATCTGCATTCTCCAATGCTTGTTCTGAATTTGGTTTAACAATTAGCAAAAAGAAGACACAGATTATGTCACAAGGTGCACACGGGGTACCATCAATCTTTATTGGCGACGCCGAAATAGAGATGGTAGACCATTTTACATATCTGGGATCAGTGGTAAATAGCAAATTATTATTATCCCTAGATCAGGAAATCAACATCAGGATTGGCAAGGCAGCAACAACAATGAACATGTTAGCAAAAAGAGTCTGGGAGAACAGGAAGCTTACTGCCAAAACAAAAGTCCTTGTCTATCAAGCCTGTGTGCTTAGTACTCTTCTTTATGGCAGTGAAGCCTGGACAACTTACTCACGCCAAGAGAAACGTTTAAACAGCTTTCATATGCGGTGTCTGCGAAGAATACTTGGTATTAAGTGGCAAGACAAAATCACAAATACTGAAGTATTGGAAAGATCAGGTTGTGTGACTGTTTATTCCATGCTCAGTCTTCGTAGACTTAAATGGATAGGACATGTTAGGAGGATGGATGATGGTAGAATACCAAAGGACATCCTTTTTTGTGTGTGGTAAATTACAGGTGGGTAAGAGACCTCAGGGTCGGCCTCTACTACGATACAAAGATGTGTGTAAGCGGGATATGACTGATACAGGCATTGATAATGCACACTGGGAGCAAGTCGCCGCTGAACGTGTTGCATGGAGGGCTAATATCAGAAATAGAATAAAGACAAAGGAGAAAATTATTGCAGATAAGTCTCACATTGATGTGTGAGACGTAAGATGGCGCATGATGGTGAAAATGACCATGTGTTCACATGCATCCACTGTGGACGAACATTTACAGCGCGAATTGGCCTAACAGTCACATTCGCTACCGCCATGGGCTGTAGTAATTAAACTTTTTTGAAGCACAGTGTAACAAACTATCTTCTGTCAAGACAGCACAGTGCCAATAAAACATTGCTTTCAGAACGACCGACGCTCATACCATCGAAATCAACGCAAAGCGATCTACTCCCAAATCTCCCTCTGCTGATTTCGAAGCCTCGACTTAGTATATCGAGGATGTTTTAAACTACCTTCACTAACCTCTAAGCCGAGAGACTTAAGTAACAAATGAAATAATATTGATTTTTTTCACATCATGTGGTGTGTTGGGTGTATGGTGCTCGCCTCTCACCCAACCGATGCCGGGTGTAGCCAGTATCAAGGCGGGTGCCTGTTACTGGCTGGGTGATCTCTGGTCCCAATCTAGTCCAGAGCGATATGGGAGCCAAGGTCTTTGAAAGGACATTCTCGCTGGGAGAGCTTTGAACACATGTCTACCGGCCCGATGGCAGCCCGTGTCGTATGGACATAGTGGTCATGTAATAGGTCGTGCTTAGAGTGGTCATGTAATAGGTTGTGTTTACAGTGGTCATGTAATAGGTTGTATTTACAGTGGTCATGTAATACGTTGTGTTTACAGTGGTCATATAATAAGATGTGTGTACAGTGGTCATGTAATAGGTTTTGTTTACTCTGATCATTAATAGGTTGTGTTTACATTGGTCACATAATAAGGTGTGTTTACAGTTTTCATGTAATAGGCTACGTCTAGTGTTCATGTAATAGGTTTTTTACTGTGGTCATTTAATATGTTGTGTTTACAGTGGTAATGGAATAGGTTGTGTTTACAGTGGTCATGTAGTAGGTTGTTGGTCATATAATAGGTTGTGTTTACAGTGGTCATATAATAGGTTATGTTTACAGTGGTCATGTAATAGGATGTGTTTACAGTGGTCATGTAATAGGTTATGTTTACAGTGGTCATATAATAGGATGTGTTTACAGTGGTCATGTAATAGGATGTGTTTACAGTGGTCATATAATAGGATGTGTTTACAGTGGTCATATAATAGGATGTGTTTACAGTGGTCATGTAATATGATGTGTTTACAGTGGTCATGTAATAGGATGTGTTTACAGTGGTCATATAATAGGTTATGTTTACACTGGTCATGTAATAGGTTGTGTTTACAGTGGTCATATAATAGGATGTGTTTACAGTGGTCATGTAATAGGATGTGTTTACAGTGGTCATATAATAGGATGTGTTTACAGTGGTCATATAATAGGTTGTGTTTACAGTGGTCATATAATAGGTTGTGTTTACAGTGGTCATATAATAGGATGTGTTTACAGTGGTCATGTAATAGGTTGTGTTTACAGTGGTCATATAATAGGATGTGTTTACAGTGGTCATATAATAGGATGTGTTTACAGTGGTCATGTAATAGGATGTGTTTACAGTGGTCATGTAATAGGTTGTTGGTCATATAATAGGTTATGTTTACAGTGGTCATATAATAGATTGTGTTTACAGTGGTCATATAATAGGTTATGTTTACAGTGGTCATATAATAGGTTATGTTTACAGTGGTCATATAATAGGTTGTGTTTACAGTGGTCATATAATAGGATGTGTTTACAGTGGTCATATAATAGGGTGTGTTTACAGTGATCATATAATAGGTTATGTTTACAGTGGTCATATAATAGGTTATGTTTACAGTGGTCATATAATAGGTTATGTTTACAGTGGTCATATAATAGGATGTGTTTACAGTGGTCATATAATAGGATGTGTTTACAGTGGTCATATAATAGGATGTGTTTACAGTGGTCATATAATAGGATGTGTTTACAGTGGTCATATAATAGGTGTGTTTACAGTGGTCATATAATAGGTTATGTTTACAGTGGTCATATAATAGGTATGTGTTTACAGTGGTCATATAATAGGATGTGTTTACAGTGGTCATATAATAGGATGTGTTTACAGTGGTCATATAATAGGATGTGTTTACAGTGGTCATATAATAGGATGTGTTTACAGTGGTCATATAATAGGATGTGTTTACAGTGGTCATATAATAGGTTGTGTTTACAGTGGTCATATAATAGGTTATGTTTACAGTGGTCATATAATAGGATGTGTTTACAGTGGTCATATAATAGGTTATGTTTACAGTGGTCATATAATAGGTTATGTTTACAGTGGTCATATAATAGGGTGTGTTTACAGTGGTCATATAATAGGATGTGTTTACAGTGGTCATATAATAGGGTGTGTTTACAGTGGTCATATAATAGGTTATGTTTACAGTGGTCATGTAATAGGTTGTGTTTACAGTGATCATATAATAGGTTATGTTTACAGTGGTCATATAATAGGTTATGTTTACAGTGGTCATGTAATAGGATGTGTTTACAGTGGTCATATAATAGGTTGTGTTTACAGTGGTCATATAATAGGTTATGTTTACAGTGGTCATATAATAGGTGTGTTTACAGTGGTCATGTAATAGGATGTGTTTACAGTGGTCATGTAATAGGTTGTGTTTACAGTGGTCATGTAATAGGTTGTGTTTACAGTGGTCATATAATAGGGTGTGTTTACAGTGGTCATATAATAGGTTGTGTTTACAGTGGTCATATAATAGGTTGTGTTTACAGTGGTCATATAATAGGTTATGTTTACAGTGGTCATATAATAGGTTATGTTTACAGTGGTCATATAATAGGATGTGTTTACAGTGGTCATATAATAGGTATGTGTTTACAGTGGTCATATAATAGGTTGTGTTTACAGTGGTCATATAATAGGTTATGTTTACAGTGGTCATATAATAGGGTGTGTTTACAGTGGTCATATAATAGGTTGTGTTTACAGTGGTCATATAATAGGTTGTGTTTACAGTGGTCATATAATAGGTTATGTTTACAGTGGTCATATAATAGGTGTGTATATAATAGGTTAGTTTACAGTGGTCATATAATAGGTTATGTTTACAGTGGTCATATAATAGGTTATGTTTACAGTGGTCATATAATAGGTTATGTTTACAGTGGTCATATAATAGGTTGTGTTTACAGTGGTCATATAATAGGTTATGTTTACAGTGGTCATATAATAGGTTATGTTTACAGTGGTCATATAATAGGGTGTGTTTACAGTGGTCATATAATAGGTTATGTTTACAGTGGTCATATAATAGGGTGTGTTTACAGTGGTCATATAATAGGTTGTGTTTACAGTGGTCATATAATAGGTTATGTTTACAGTGGTCATATAATAGGTGTGTTTACAGTGGTCATATAATAGGTTATGTTTACAGTGGTCATATAATAGGTTATGTTTACAGTGGTCATATAATAGGTGTGTTTACAGTGGTCATATAATAGGTGTGTTTACAGTGGTCATATAATAGGTTATGTTTACAGTGGTCATATAATAGGTGTGTTTACAGTGGTCATATAATAGGTTATGTTTACAGTGGTCATATAATAGGTGTGTTTACAGTGGTCATATAATAGGATTGTGTTTACAGTGGTCATATAATAGGTTGTGTTTACAGTGGTCATGTAATAGGTTATGTTTACAGTGGTCATATAATAGGGTGTGTTTACAGTGGTCATATAATAGGTTGTGTTTACAGTGGTCATATAATAGGGTGTGTTTACAGTGGTCATATAATAGGTTATGTTTACAGTGGTCATATAATAGGGTGTGTTTACAGTGGTCATGTAATAGGTTATGTTTACAGTGGTCATATAATAGGTGTGTGTTTACAGTGGTCATATAATAGGTTATGTTTACAGTGGTCATATAATAGGATGTGTTTACTGTGGTCATATAATAGGATGTGTTTACAGTGGTCATATAATAGGGTGTGTTTACAGTGGTCATATAATAGGATGTCTTTACAGTGGTCATATAATAATGTGTGTTTACAGTGGTCATATAATAGGATGTGTTTACAGTGGTAATGTAATAGGTTGTGTTTACAGTGGTCATATAATAGGATGTGTTTACAGTGGTCATATAATAGGATGTGTTTAAAGCGGTCATGTAATAGGTTGTGTTTACAGTGGTCATATAATAGGTTGTTTGCAGTGGTCATGTAATAGGTTGTGTTTACAGTGGTCATGTAATAGGTTTTGTTTACAGTGGTCACATAATAGGTTATGTTTACAGTGTTCATGTAATAGGTTGTGTTTACAGTGGTCATGTAATAGGTTATGTTTACAGTGGTCATATAATAGGATGTGTTTACAGTGGTCATATAATAGGATGTGTTTACAGTGGTCATATAATAGGATGTGTTTACAGTGGTCATATAATAGGTTGTGTTTACAGTGGTCATATAATAGGATGTGTTTACAGTGGTCATGTAATAGGATGTGTTTACAGTGGTCATATAATAAGATGTGTTTACAGTAGTCATATAATAGGTTGTGTTTACAGTGGTCATATAATAGGATGTGTTTACAGTGGTCATGTAATAGGATATGTTTACAGTGGTCATGTAATCGGTTATGTTTACAGTTGTCATATAATAGGTTATGTTTACAGTTGTCATATAATAGGTTGTGTTTACAGTGGTCACGTAATAGGATGTGTTTACAGTGGTCATATAATAAGATGTGTTTACAGTGGTCATATAATAGTTTGTGTTTACAGTGGTCATATAATAGGATGTGTTTACAGTGGTCATGTAATAGGATGTGTTTACAGTGGTCATATATAAAGATGTGTTTACAGTGGTCATGTAATAGGATGTGTTTACAGTGGTCATATAATAGGATGTGTTTACAGTGGTCATATAATAGGATGTGTTTACAGTGGTCATGTAATAGGATGTGTTTACAGTGGTCATGTAATCGGTTATGTTTACAGTGGTCATATAATAAGATGTGTTTACAGTGGTCATATAATAGGATGTGTTTACAGTGGTAATGTAATAGGTTATGTTTACAGTGGTCATGTAATCGGTTATGTTTACAGTGGTCATATAATAAGATGTGTTTACAGTGGTCATATAATAGGATGTGTTTACAGTGGTCATGTAATAGGATGTGTTTACAGTGGTCATGTAATCGGTTATGTTTACAGTGGTCATATAATAAGATGTGTTTACAGTGGTCATATAATAGGATGTGTTTACAGTGGTCATATAATAGGATGTGTTTACAGTGGTCATATAATAGGATGTGTTTACAGTGGTCATGTAATAGGCTGAGTTTACAGTGGTCATATAATAGGATGTGTTTACAGTGGTCATATAATAGGATGTGTTTACAGTGGTCATATAATAGGATGTGTTTACAGTGGTCATATAATAGGTTGTGTTTACAGTGGTCATATAATAGGATGTGTTTACAGTGGTCATGTAATCGGTTATGTTTACAGTGGTCATATAATAAGATGTGTTTACAGTGGTCATATAATAGGTTGTATTTACAGTGGTCATATAATAGGATGTGTTTACAGTGGTCATGTAATAGGATGTGTTTACAGTGGTCATATAATAGGATGTGTTTACAGTGGTCATGTAATAGGATGTGTTTACAGTGGTCATATAATAGGATGTGTTTACAGTGGTCATATAATAGGATGTGTTTACAGTGGTCATGTAATATGATGTGTTTACAGTGGTCATGTAATCGGTTATGTTTACAGTGGTCATATAATAAGATGTGTTTACAGTGGTCATATAATAGGATGTGTTTACAGTGTTCATGTAATAGGTTATGTTTACAGTGGTCATGTAATCGGTTATGTTTACAGTGGTGATATAATAAGATGTGTTTACAGTGGTCATATAATAGGATGTGTTTACAGTGGTCATGTAATAGGATGTGTTTTTAGTCGTCATGTAATCGGTTATGTTTACAGTGGTCATATAATAAGATGTGTTTACAGTGGTCATATAATAGGATGTGTTTACAGTGGTCATGTAATAGGATGTGTTTACAGTGGTCATGTAATCGGTTATGTTTACAGTGGTCATATAATATGATGTGTTTACAGTGGTCATATAATAGGATGTGTTTACAGTGGTCATGTAATATGTTATGTTTACAGTAGTCATGTAATCGGTTATGTTTACAGTGGTCATATAATAAGATGTGTTTACAGTGGTCATATAATAGGATGTGTTTACAGTGGTAATGTAATAGGTTATGTTTACAGTGGTCATGTAATCGGTTATGCTTACAGTGGTCATATAATAAGATGTGTTTACAGTGGTCATATAATAGGATGTGTTTACAGTGGTAATGTAATAGGTTATGTTTACAGTGGTCATGTTATCGGTTATGTTTACAGTGGTCATATAATAAGATGTGTTTACAGTGGTCATATAATAGGATGTGTTTACAGTGGTCATGTAATAGGATGTGTTTACAGTGGTCATGTAATCGGTTATGTTTACAGTGGTCATATAATATGATGTGTTTACAGTGGTCATATAATAGGATGTGTTTACAGTGGTCATATAATAGGATGTGTTTACAGTGGTCATATAATAGGATGTGTTTACAGTGGTCATATAATAGGATGTGTTTACAGTGGTCATGTAATAGGATGTGTTTACAGTTGTCATATAATAGGATGTGTTTACAGTGGTCATATAATAGATTGTGTTTACAGTGGTCATGTAATAGGATGTGTTTACAGTGGTCATATAATAGGATGCGTTTACAGTGGTCATATAATAGGATGTGTTTACAGTGGTCATATAATAGGATGCGTTTACAGTGGTCATATAATAGGATGTGTTTACAGTGGTCATATAATAGATTGTGTTTACAGTGGTCATGTAATAGGATGTGTTTACAGTGGTCATATAATAGGATGTGTTTACAGTGGTCATATAATAGGATGCGTTTACAGTGGTCATGTAATAGGTTGTGTTTACAGTGTTCATATAGTAGGTTGTGTTTACAGTGGTCATATAATAGGTTGTGTTTACATTGGTCACATAATAGGGTGTGTTTATAGTTTTCATGTAATAGGCTACATCTAGTGTTCATGTAATAGGTATTTTACTGTGGTCATTTAATATGTTGTGTTTACAGTGGTAATGGAATAGGATGTGTTTACAGTGGTCATTTAATAGGTTGTGTTTACAGTGGTCATGCAATGGGTTGTGTTTACAGTAATCATTCATAGTGAATCACACATGACGTGCTTCTGTGTATTAGTAATCAGAATTACTAGAATATTATAGTGTCGTCATTATCATCATCTTGTGTCATGGCGAAAATTTTGAGCGGTCATATTTCGCCATCTCACAAGATCACCAGGACCGTGGATCAACTCTGTGCTCTTGTCTCGACCATCCCATATGATCAAGCCATCCAGATATTTACATCTCTGCCTTTTCCCTGTTCTGTTCCCCCTCAATCTTGCCAGTTGTCACTAAGTTCTCCAGTTATTTGTTTTTCTCTTAACGTGCCCCCCCCCCCCCCCGGAAAAAAAAAAAAAATCTTCACCGTCTACATCTAAATTTAAAAAAAAAATATTTTACGGTTTTCATTTGTTTCTTTTAGGACTCGTTCATTCGTGTTCCTGTCTGTCCATGGTATTCTTTACATTGCCCTCAGAAACCACATTACTATTGCCGTTAGATGTTTTTCAGTGTGTCTGCTCATTGTCAGTGTTTTACATTCATACAAAAGAAAAGGTTCTATGTTGCACTTCAACACTCGTTCTCTCGTTACAACTGATTTTTATTCTAAATGTTCAGTATGTGTTTCATCCTGCAAAAGGCAACCTTTGTCAAAGGGATTCTTGTTCCAATCTCTTCACGGCACCTTCCATCAGATGTTATGACTGTTCCGAGATGATTGTACCGCTTCACTTGCTGTTTTTTTTCTTTCTATTTTGCGGTCGCTCACTGTGAACTCAAGCCAGTCCATGCACGTGCTACTTATCAAAGTACTCTGGACTGACATTTGCGAGTGGATTAGCTTTCCCTATTACCAGTATCCCTCGTCATCAGGCGAACTAACTCCGACTTCTGAGGTACTTGTGCCTTACGTCCCCAAGTTAAGGACGAGAAGTCAACATTTTAGTGCAACTTACTGGTCCAGGAGCTGAACCCGCCACCTTGGCATCAGCACACCGGAAGTTTAAGAGCGAGCGTTCCTATATATTCGGCCACGCCGACCTCCTGGTCACTTGCTGAAGAATATCCCCATTTACCCGTATATCACATTGTGATATTTCTTTCTTCTTAGAGACCACCATAATCTCTGCCTTACACCGCAGCCATAATACAATAAATAGGTCTGGGAATCCCCCATCCGGATGGTTTCAATAACCTTTAGAAATAACTGAACTACAAATAATCACAACAGTCTCAAGGCCAGAAGACCTTTTGACGTTCACGACTCAGATATAAAAGTATCACTGACCTCTGGGATCCTATTTTACCGTTGCTTCCTGTTGATTTGAATGTAAACAAGTATGTAATTAACAGTATTATGTAGTATACTATAACACTGTAATTCAGCTTATGAAATATTTACTCTAATTTATTACTAATAATATTTGACTGGTTTAGATAGTTTAGTCGACGGATCAACATCTCGGTACACGGGTGTACCCCATAAGTGCTCCGTTCTACTCCTAACTCAAGTCTGGATCCGAGTCTACACAGATGGTCAGCACAAAATGCTGTTCGAAATGGAGGAGCGGGAGTGTACATAGAATACCCAAATAATACTAGGGACACAGCCAGAGTACCAACAGGAAAGTACTGCCATAACTATGATGCTGAAATTGAGGCAATCAAGATAGCAACAGAGAAATTACAAAATACCAGCCATGGTACACAACATGTGGTGATATTGACAGATGCAAAATCCGTACTCGAGGCGCTCCTGTCTGGGAAATTGCCAGTTCTAAGGACACTACTATCTGAACTTAGCAGTCAGCGTAAGGTCACCATACAGTGGATACCATCCCACCGTGAAGTCCCCGGAAACGACATAGCTGATCATTTGGCTAAGGAAGGAGCAAAAGAACAACATGATGTGCCCATTACATACCACCAAAAGAAAAGAATGATCAAATCAGTCAGAAAGCCACCAAAACTTACTCAAGACGACTACCACGTTATGGACAGACCAGAACAGGTCATTCTTTTGTGCCTCAGAACAGGACACAATAGATTACGCAACCACATGTATATAAAATTCAAGATTGGTGACTCAGCCATGTGCACATGTGGTTTGGCGTCGCAGACAGCAGAGAACATATTCCAGGATTGCCCAAACTACAACATATCCAGGAGAACCTTCTGGCCTAGAGAGACAACAATGGAAAATAAACTCTCTGGATCGCTGAGTGAACTAATAAAGACTGTTAGATTTATACAAGAGACAGCATTGCAGTTATAAACATATTTCAGGCGAACGAAAGAAGAAGAGGAGGAAGCCTGAGTCCAGAGAAACTCACCTCAGTGCACGAACTCCGTACCACCGGCGAGGATCCTGAAATACTGTGGGTAGATTTGTAACTCAAAATTTTTCCCTGGCAGCGCCGTTAGGCTACACTTTTTCGATTTCCAACTGCGTCTGATCTCACTAGCATGAACTTTACAGAGGGTGAATTTTAAAAAAAACTTGGCCCGGCAATATTTTCAAACACTGCACAATCATTAAAAATACACCCTATAGCCTGACCATGGAAGTCATGGCAGTAAGTAAAGCAATAACATGGCTCGAGACACAGACATTCACTAGGGCTTGTTTCCTTAGCGACTCAATGAACATGATTAAGAGGATAGAGGAGGGGTCGATCCGAAGAGAATGGCTGCTGCCTCTGAAG
This sequence comes from Cepaea nemoralis, assembly GCA_014155875.1. Lineage (NCBI taxonomy): Eukaryota > Metazoa > Mollusca > Gastropoda > Stylommatophora > Helicidae > Cepaea > Cepaea nemoralis. The sequence goes on from JACEFZ010024863.1 coordinate 11,652, forward strand.
CGGTCTCGGCTGGCAAAGATTAGTTTCATCTTCGTGCCAGGTCATGCGGGAGTACAAGGAAGTGAGCGGGCTGACAAGCTCGCACGTGAGGCTACTGTGGAGGGCGGACGCGCCATGGACCAGGCTGACATTCTGAATGCTCTACGAGAAGTGAGACTTTTGCGAGAACCAAGTGATGACTGTGAATCTACAACAATGGCCAGACTGCAGGAGCAGCAAATTAAAAGAGGGGTGGCCAAACAAGAACACTACGCAGGAAGCCAAAGAAGATTGATAAACCACCACAGAACTGGCGTCGTTAGCCGCTACACGCTGCGGGATTTGCTGAGGAGGGGATCCGAGCACTTATGGACTGAATGGTTCGATGTGCAACGAGGAAGATCTGTCGACTAACTAACGACTAACACCCTATAGCAGTTAGCAAGGCATTTGAAGAAAAAGATGGTGAATAAATCTTTGTGGTACAGTTTATTTTCAGTGAAAATGGGAAGGTAATTTCACGATCTGGTTTAGATGACAAAATTAGTTTGTAAATAAAGTCACAATTCATAGGAGGGATGAGATTAACCCCTAGAGTGAAGTTGTAGAAAATGGGGAGGACACAAGCACAGAGAGAGTGCAGAGATACGAAAACGCTAATACAAGCATAAAAGTTCCCCAGCTTGCCAGGTCACTTGTGTCAGAGTCCTAATTATTAGCTCTGTCTAGCTCGCTGGACTTGGACAGGCAAACTACAACATCTAAGACACATCTACTAATAACACATGAATGCAATCGGAAAACTGGCAGGAGCTATCTCCTGAACAATCATTTATTACAATATATATTACAGGCTGACAACATAGTCGCACTTCACGCTCAAACAATCGTTCACCACCAACAGCCACGCGCTAGCTCACAATGGCGATCTTTACACTGTCGCCCGCATGATCATTCACAATCACAACTTCACATCATCCCGCACATATCACAGTTAGTACATTCCTCGAATATCACTACACAACGTTCATCTCCATCTATCCGTCACAACCACTATCGTTCTATCGTTCTAGCGTTCTCTAGATCTCCACACGTCCGTCTCTATTCGCTGCCTCACACACACTGACTCTCTCCTCGTTGACCTTCCCACATCACGTGGCTCGGTTCACGGGCTTCTTGCCTGACCGTCCACTAGCCAAGCCGTGGTGTCTCTTACTGCCCTTTACCTCAGCCATGCTTACACTGACTCTCGCTTACATACCGGCACTTACATTCTTCCTTACACATGTCATATAAGACCATGACAACTTGCCAGGTATAAAGAATAGATTTTAATACTTAGCTATGGGGCGGTTGAAAAGAAGTAGTTTTATCCACCAGTGTCAAGGTCTCACTTATCTCTAAGTAGATAAGGGATGTAATAGAGATAGAGAAGGAACATAGAAACAGGTCTCTTTCTAGAAGCTACACCCTCTCCCGTCAATGTCCAGTGGTCGTCTGCCCTCTACTCTCGTGAGTTTGGACACGGTGTGCTTGCCCCTTCGTGCGTTTCGTGGGGTTTCACCCTTCACGCTTCTGCCGGGTTGTGGCTGGGCGTACTGCGTAGTTTGACCTCTGACTCGAATGTTCGAGTCTCTTCTATTCTCTCCCCTATTCATTCCCTGTTTCTATGTTCCTTCTCTATCTCTATTACGTCCCTTATCTACTTAGAGATAAGCGAGACCTTGACAACCAGACCAAACGACTCTGCAGAGAAACCACAGATCTGCCCACAGTTGGTATTCCACTGACAACTATTCCAGAGCGAACTGCATGGAAAGATGAACATAAACTATCACTACAAATCCAGGCAAAAGTGAGAGGAATATTTGACAAGGAAGAATAAATAACAGCCATGGTACACAACGTATGGTGCTATTGACAGATGCAAAATCAGTACTTGAGGCGCTCCTGTCTGGGAAATTGCCAGTACTAAGGGCACTACTTTCTGATCTTAGCTGTCAGCATAAGGTCGCAGCACAATGGATATCATCTCACCGTGGAGTACCCGGGAACCACAGACCTGATCGATTGGCTAAGGAAGGAGTAAAAGAAGAACAGCCTGATGTGCCCATTACATACCACCAAAAGAAAAGAATGATCAAATCAGTCAGAAAGCCACCAAAACATGCTCAAGATGACTACCGCGTTATGGACAGACCAGAACAAGTCATTATTATGCGCCTTAGAACAGGACACAATAGATTATGCAACCACATGTACACAAAATTCAAGATTGGTGACTCAGCCATGTGCACACGTGGATTGGCGTCGAAGACAGTAGAGGACATACTCCAAGACTGCCCAAAATACACCATATTTAGGCAAACCTTCTGGTGTAGAGAGACGACAGTGGAAGATAAACTCTATGGACCGCTTAGTGTACTAAAAAGTAAAAAAAAAAACAGACAGTTAAATTCATACAAGAGACAACATTGCAGTTATAGACATATTTCAAGCGAGCGAAATAATAATAATAATAATAATAAGAAGAAGAAGAAGAAGAAGAAGAAGAAGAAGAAGAAGAAGAAGAAGAAGAAGAAGAAGAAGAGAAGAAGAAGAGAAGAAGAAGAAGAAGAAGAAGAAGAAGAAGAAGAAGAAGAAGAAGAAGAAGAAGAAGAAGAAGAAGAAGAAGAAGAAGAAGTCACAATTGAGATAGCACAGGCATAATTTATACCAGAAGCCCCTGAATTCGGGTGAATATATGAATCAGAACACAAAACATCTACCTCACATTAGTAGACATTTTACATCACACTTCTTCTTCTTCTTCAGCGTTCCAAGCCATTGCTGCAGATACAATCCGTCTCCATTCGTCTCTCTGGTTGACCTTCTCTTGCCAGTCGTTGATTCCAAGTGCTTGTAGGTCTGTATATATATTATCTCTCCACCGTCTTCTTGGTCTACCTCGGGGTCTACGGTCATTTATTTCCTGAGTGTAAGCGAGTTTTGTTTCCCTATTATCTTCCATTCTTTCTATATGCCCCAGCCATTGTAGTCTATTAGCCTTCATGATACCAGTGATTAGCGGGGACTTAAACAGATCATAAATGTCTTTGTTACTTCTTCTTTTCCACTCTCCACTTTGTGTATCCCTAATGGGTTCAGAGATACGTCTTAAAATTTTGTTCTCAAAGGTTTGTAACAAGGCTTCGTCTCCTTTCGTTGTACTCCAGGTTTCAGAACCATACAGCACAACTGGTCTGATCAGTGTTTTGTATGTTGTGATTTTGGTGTTACGAGATAGCGCATTTGATTTTAGTAGATGTTGTAGTGCATAGTATATCTTATTTCCAGAGTTGATTCTAGTTTGTATTTCTTCCCTTATGATGTTGGAGCAGTACAAGATTGTACCCAGGTATTTGTATGTTTCCGTTCTTTTAATATCTCATTATATATCATCTGCTATAACATTCTGTCTTATCTTGGTTGATAACCAGCCCCATCTGTTGGGCTTTTTCCTTTAAGTGAGTCAATATTTCCAATGTCTTTTGTTCACTTTGCCCTATAATATCTATATCATCTGCATAACCAAGCAGCTTGGATGTTCCTCCAATATCACATTCCTCCTTTACCCTCCTTACAACTTTCTCTAGAGCCAGATTGAAGAGTAGCGGAGATAGTGCATCACCCTGTTTCAAGCCAGATATTATTTGGAAAGGGTCTGATTTCCTGCCTTTATATGTTACTATATTATAAGTATCTTCCATGCATAGTCTGGTCATGTTGATTAACTTCCTTGGTATTCCAAATTCCTGCATAGCATTCCAAAGACTATTCCTATGGACACTATCATAAGCCTTTTTAAAATCCACAAAAATGTTATGGAGATCTCTTTTATATTGCCAATTATTCTCGGCTATTTGTCGTAAGATAAATATCTGATCTATTGTTGATCTGTTTTGTCTAAAACCCGCCTGGTAGTCACCTAATATGTCTTCTGAATATGGTTTTAGTCTATTTAGTAATACTGCGGATAGTATCTTATAGCTTGTGGACAGTAGTGATATTCCTCTATAATTTTCACATGGGAACTTGTCTCCTTTCTTAAAGATAGGTATCAATAATGACTCTTTCCAGTCATGGGGTAATTCTTCTGTCCTCCAGGTTTTTATTATTAGTTCATATAGCTTCAGGTGTAATGCATGGCCACCTGCCTTTATAAATTCAGCAGCAATTCCATCAGTACCAGTTGCCTTATTGTTTGTAAGTCGTGTGATTACATATAGGATTTCTTCAAATGCAGGTTCTTCAATTTGTGGTTCACATGTTGGAACCTCTTCCTGTGGGAAAGTGTTACTTGGAGCTTCACAATTTAGTAATTCAACAAAATATTCTTTCCATGTGTTGCACATTTCCTCATTGGTATTTATCATATTCCCATTTTTGTCTTTTAAACCATATGTGTTTTGTTGCTGCCCTCGTTTCATTGTCTTCAGTTCTTTATAAAACTTTCTGGATTCATTTTTCTGGTGATTAGTTTCCATATCTTTGATTATATTACTCATATATTCTCGCTTCTGCTGTCGGACTATTTTTGTAGCCTCTTTACATTCATTTCTATAATGCTCTTCCTTTTGGATGTTGTTGATGTCATTTAACCATAAATGTTTGGCATTCTTTTTCCTAATGACTGCTTCTTCACATTTTTGATTGAACCATCTGTTCTTTCTATGCGTGGTTAACACACCGAGACATTCTTCTGCGGTAGATTGAATTGTATACTTGATGTTCAACCAAGTTTGGTCAACGCTTTCCTCCAAAGGGTTTTGCAGAGTTGCAAGTTTACATTTAATTTCATCTGTAAATTTCTCTTTGACTGTAATTTATTGTAGTTTTTCTCTGTTATATGTTGGGTGTAATCTTTGTAATTTAGTATAGAAAGCTCTCTTAAGTTTTATTTTAAGTTTTGCTCCAACGAGGAAGTGGTCACTGTGGCACTCAGCTCCTCTATAACTTCTAACTTGCTGTATGTTTGATGCATTTCTGTTGTTAATTAAAATGTGATCTATTTGATTATAGGTTCTCTTGTCACATGATTTCCAAGTTTGTTTGTGTATATCCTTTATTTGTAGTCTGGTACTGCTAATCTGCAGTCCTTTGGCTTCTGCCAGGTTGATGCCTCTCCATCCATTATCATTTGAAGTTGTATGTAGGCTTTCCATACCGGCCACTTTTTTTATTAGTTTGCTCTCTACCTATTTTTGCATTGAAGTCTCCTAGCACAATCAGGATGTCCTGTTTGGGGGTTTCTTCTATGACATCTTCCAGATCATTATAAAAGTCTTCTTTAATATCATCTTCTTTCTCTTCAGTAGGTGCATGTACATTAATCATCGTTATATTTTTCCATTTACCTTTTATTCGTAATTTACTAACCCTGTCATTAAAACCTTTAAAGTTTAGAACGTTCCCCCATAACTCTTTTTTGATGACAAATCCTGTTACTAATTCATGCTTATTTTGGGTGTTTCCTCCATATACTATAATCATTCCATTTTGCTCTAAAGTACACTCTCCTGGCCACCTTATTTCTTGAATTGCTGTTATATCCATTTGACATTCAACCAGCTTCCGGGTTAGTTCTTCGGCCGCTCCAGCTCTATATAGATTCCGTACATTTCATGTTCCAAATCTCAAAAGTCCTTTAACGTTCCAAGGTCGTTGTCCAGATAAGTCAGTCCGAAATCTAGGCTCATGTATCTGTTTCGTAACAAAAATGGTTTTTACAAAGGTGGGGATGTTAACACCACGCCTCAACCCCCAACCTGGAGTTCCAGTGTGTTTCTCTTTGTCTGTTCTCTACCCTTTGACCTGTCCGGCTTGGGAGGCCCTGCTGGAAGCTACGCTACCACCGGCATAGCTCTCAGGGTCATTGAGAAACTTAAGCTCCCCCACCACGACAAGGTGGAAACATCATCGGGGGAGATTTTACATCACACTACGCAACAATTTCCGTCACATTATCTTAAATATTACCTCACATTATCCGACACTTTAACTCACATTATCCAACATTTCCTCCAATTATCCGACATTTTCCCTCACATTATCCAACATTTTACCTCACATTATCCAACAGTTTACCTCACATTTTCAAACATTTTCCTCACATTATCCAACATTTTACCTCACAGTATCCAACATTTTACCTCACATTATCCAACATTTTACCTCACAGTATCCAACATTTTACTTCACATTATCCAACATTTTACCTCACATTATTCAACATTTTACCTCACATTATCCAACATTTTACCTCACATTATCCAACATTTTACCTCACATTATCCAACATTTTACCTCACATTATCCAACATTTTACCTCACATTATACAACATTTTACCTCACATTATCCACCAGTTTACCTCACATTTTCAAACATTTTCCTCACATTATCCAACATTTTACCGTATATTATCCAACATTTAATCTCAAGTTTTCCAACAATTTACCTCATACTATCACACATTTTCCTTCACATCATTCAACAGTTAACCTCACATTATCCAACATTTTACCTCACATTATCCAACATTTTACCGCACATTATCCAACATTTTACCTCACATTATCAACAATTCTACTTAACCCCATCCAAAATTATACTTCTTCACACTTTCTCTCTCTCTCTCTCTTTAGTTCTCTCTCTCTTTCTTTGTCTCTATCTTTCTTTGTATCTCTCTTTTCTATCTCTCTCTCTGTCTCTCTCTCTGTCTCTTTCTCCCTTTCTTTCTACTCTCTCTCTCTCTTTCTCCCTTTCTTTCTACTCTCTCTTATCTATCTTTATCGCTCTCTTTCCCTCTCTCTTTTCTCCATCTCTCTCTTTCTCTCTCTCCCTTTCTCTTTTCTCTCTTTCTCTCTCTCTCCTTTTGTCTATCTTTGTATCTTACTCTTTCTCTCTCTTTCCCACTCTTTATCTCTCCCCTTCTCTCTATCACTCATGTCAAGAAATCGAAATAGGTTAACACCCTCACTAATGTGAACACAACCATATATTACAACCCTCGCCCATGTGAAAACAACCAAGTATTACAACCCTCACCCATGTGAACACAACAATTACAACCCTCACCCATGTGAACACAACCAAGTATTACAACCCTCACCCATGTGAACACAACCAAGTATTACAACCCTAACACATGTAAACACAACCAAGTATTACAACCCTCACCCATGTAAACACAACCAAGTATTACAACCCTCACCCATGTAAACACAACCAAGTATTACAACCCTCACCCATGTGAACACAACCAAGTATTACAACCCTCACCCATGTAAACACAACCAAGTATTACAACCCTCACCTATGTAAACACAACCAAGTATTACAACCCTCACCTATGTAGACACAACCAAGTATTACAACCCTCACCTATGTAAACACAACCAAGTATTACAACCCTCACCCATGTGAACACAACGAAGTATTACAACCCTCACCCATGTAAATACAAACAAGTATTACAATCTTCACCCATGTGAACACAACCAAGTATTACAACCCTCACCCCTGTAAACACAACCAAGTATTAAAACCCTCACCCATGTGAACACAAACAAGTATTACAACCCTCACCCATGTGAACACAACCAAGTATTACAACCCTCACCCATGTGAACACAACGAAGTATTACAACCCTCACCCATGTAAATACAAACAAGTATTACAATCTTCACCCATGTGAACACAACCAAGTATTACAACCCTCACCCATGTGAACACAACCAAGTATTACAACCCTCACCCATGTAAATACAAACAAGTATTACAATCTTCACCCATGTGAACACAACCAAGTATTACAACCCTCACCCCTGTAAACACAACCAAGTATTAAAACCCTCACCCATGTGAACACAACCAAGTATTACAACCCTCACCCATGTGAACACAACCAAGTATTACAACCGTCACCCATGTGAATACAAACAAGTATTACAATCTTCACCCATGTGAACACAACCAAGTATTACAACCCTCACCCCTGTAAACACAACCAAGTATTACAACCCTCACCCATGTAAACACAACCAAGTATTACAACCCTCGCCCATGTGAACACAACCAAGTATTACAACCCTCACCTATGTAAACACAACCAAGTATTACAACCCTCACCCATGTAAACACAACCAAGTATTACAACCCTCACCCATGTAAACACAACCAAGTATTACAACCCTCACCCTTGTGAACACAACCAAGTATTACAACCCTCACCCATGTGAACACAACGAAGTATTACAACCCTCACCCATGTAAATACAAACAAGTATTACAATCTTCACCCATGTGAACACAACCAAGTATTACAACCCTCACCCCTGTAAACACAACCAAGTATTAAAACCCTCACCCATGTGAACACAAACAAGTATTACAACCCTCACCCATGTGAACACAACCAAGTATTACAACCCTCACCCATGTGAACACAACCAAGTATTACAACCCTCACCCATGTGAACACAACGAAGTATTACAACCCTCACCCATGTAAATACAAACAAGTATTACAATCTTCACCCATGTGAACACAACCAAGTATTACAACCCTCACCCATGTGAACACAACCAAGTATTACAACCCTCACCCATGTAAATACAAACAAGTATTACAATCTTCACCCATGTGAACACAACCAAGTATTACAACCCTCACCCCTGTAAACACAACCAAGTATTAAAACCCTCACCCATGTGAACACAACCAAGTATTACAACCCTCACCCATGTGAACACAACCAAGTATTACAACCGTCACCCATGTGAATACAAACAAGTATTACAATCTTCACCCATGTGAACACAACCAAGTATTACAACCCTCACCCCTGTAAACACAACCAAGTATTACAACCCTCACCCATGTAAACACAACCAAGTATTACAACCCTCGCCCATGTGAACACAACCAAGTATTACAACCCTCACCTATGTAAACACAACCAAGTATTACAACCCTCACCCATGTAAACACAACCAAGTATTACAACCCTCACCCATGTAAACACAACCAAGTATTACAACCCTCACCCTTGTGAACACAACCAAGTATTACAACCCTCACCCATGTGAACACAACGAAGTATTACAACCCTCACCCATGTAAATACAAACAAGTATTACAATCTTCACCCATGTGAACACAACCAAGTATTACAACCCTCACCCCTGTAAACACAACCAAGTATTAAAACCCTCACCCATGTGAACACAAACAAGTATTACAACCCTCACCCATGTGAACACAACCAAGTATTACAACCCTCACCCATGTGAACACAACGAAGTATTACAACCCTCACCCATGTAAATACAAACAAGTATTACAATCTTCACCCATGTGAACACAACCAAGTATTACAACCCTCACCCATGTGAACACAACCAAGTATTACAACCCTCACCCCTGTAAGAACAACCAAGTATTACAACCCTCACCCATGTAAACACAACCAAGTATTACAACCCTCGCCCATGTGAACACAACCAAGTATTACAACCCTCACCTATGTAAACACAACCAAGTATTACAACCCTCACCCATGTAAACACAACCAAGTATTACAACCCTCACCCATGTAAACACAACCAAGTATTACAACCCTCACCCTTGTGAACACAACCAAGTATTACAACCCTCACCCATGTGAACACAACGAAGTATTACAACCCTCACCCATGTAAATACAAACAAGTATTACAATCTTCACCCATGTGAACACAACCAAGTATTACAACCCTCACCCCTGTAAACACAACCAAGTATTAAAACCCTCACCCATGTGAACACAAACAAGTATTACAACCCTCACCCATGTGAACACAACCAAGTATTACAACCCTCACCCATGTGAACACAAAGAAGTATTACAACCCTCACCCATGTAAATACAAACAAGTATTACAATCTTCACCCATGTGAACACAACCAAGTATTACAACCCTCACCCATGTGAACACAACCAAGTATTACAACCCTCACCCATGTAAACACAACAAGTATTACAATCTTCACCCATGTGAACACAACCAAGTATTACAACCCTCACCCATGTAAACACAACCAAGTATTAAACCCTCACCCATGTGAACACAACCAAGTATTACAACCCTCACCCATGTGAACACAACCAAGTATTACAACCGTCACCCATGTGAAACAACCAAGTATTACAACCCTCACCCATGTGAACACAACCAAGTATTACAACCCTCACCCATGTAAACACAACAAGTATTACAACCCTCACCCATGTAAACACAACCAAGTATTACAACCCTCACCCATGTGAACACAACCAAGTATTACAACCCTCACCCATGTAAACACAACCAAGTATTACAACCCTCACCCATGTAAACACAACCAAGTATTACAACCCTCACCCATGTAAACACAACCAAGTATTACAACCCTCACCCATGTGAACACAACCAAGTATTACAACCCTCACCCATGTGAACACAACGAAGTATTACAACCCTCACCCATGTAAATACAAACAAGTATTACAATTCCCCTTCACCCCCATGTGAACACAAACCAAGTATTTACAACCCTCACCCATTGTGACACAACCAAGTATTACAACCCTCACCCATGTGAACACAACCAAGTATTACAACCCTCACCATGTGAACACAACCAAGTATTACAACCCTCACACCATGTGAACACAACCAAGTATTACAACCCTCACCCATGTGAAATACAAACAAGTATTACAATCCTTCACCCATGTGAACACAACCAAGTATTACAACCCTCACCCATGTGAAACACAACCAAGTATTACAACCCTCACCCATGTAAACACAACCAAGTATTACAACCCTCACCCATGTGAACACAACCAAGTATTACAACCCTCACCCATGTGAACACAATCCAAGTATTACAACCCTCACCCATGTGAACACAACCAAGTATTACAACCCTCACCCATGTGAACACAACCAAGTATTACAACCCTCACCCATGTGAACAAAACCAAGTATTACAACCCTCACCCATGTGAACACAACCAAGTATTACAACCCTCACCCATGTGAACACAACCAAGTATTACAACCCTCACCCATGTAAACACAAACAAGTATTACAACCCTCACCCATGTGAAACACAAACCAAGTATTACAACCCTCACCCATGTGAAACACACCAAGTATTACAAACCCTCACCCATGTGAACACAACCAAGTATTACAACCCTCACCCATGTGGAAACACAACCAAGTATTACAACCCTCACCCATGTGAACACAACCAAGTATTACAAACCCTCACCCATGTGAACACAACCAAGTACTACAACCCTCACCCATGTGAACACAACCAAGTATTACAAGTCTCAACCTTGTGAAAACAACCAAGTATTACAACCCTCACTCATGTGAACACAATCAAGTATTACAACCCTCACCCATGTGAACACAACCAAGTATTACAACCCTCACCCATGTGACACAAACCAAGGTATTACAACCCTCACCCATGTGAACACAACCAAGTATTACAACCCTCACCCATGTGAACAAACCAAGTATTACAACCCTCACCCATGTGAACACAACCAAGTATTACAACCCTCACCCATGTGAACACAACCAAGTATTACAACCCTCACCCTATGTGAAACACAACCAAGTATTACAACCCTCACCCATGTGAACACAACCAAGTATATACAACCCTCACCCATGTGAACACAACCAAGTATTACAACCCTCACCCATGTGAACACAACCAAGTATTACAACCCTCACCCATGTGAACACAACCAAGTATTACAACCCTCACCCATGTGAAACACAACCAAGTATTACAACCCTCACCCATGTGAAACACAACCAAGTATTACAACCCTCACCCATGTGAACACAACCAAGTATTACAACCCTCACCCATGTGAACACAACCAAGTATTACAACCCTCACCCATGTGAACACAACCAAGTATTACAACCCTCACCCATGTGAACACAACCAAGTATTACAACCCTCACCCATGTGAACACAACCAAGTATTACAACCCTCACCCATGTGAAACACAACCAAGTATTACAATCCTCACCCATGTGAACACAACGATATATTATAAAACTCACCCATGTGAACACAACAATTACAACCCTCACCCATGTGAACACAACCAAGTATTACAACCCTCACCCATGTGAACACAACCATATATTATAAAACTCACCCATGTGAACACAACCAAGTATTACAACCCTCACCCATGTAAACACAACCAAGTATTACAACCATCACCCATGTGAACACAACCAAGTATTACAACCCTCACCCATGTGAACACAACCATATATTATAAAACTCACCCATGTGAACACAACAATTACAACCCTCACCCATGTGAACACAACCAAGTATTACAACCCTAACACATGTGAACACAACCAAGTATTACAACCTCACCCATGTGAACACAACCAAGTATTACAACCCTCACCCCTGTGAACACAACCAAGTATTACAACCCTCACCCATGTGAACACAACCAAGTATTACAACCCTCACCCATGTAAACACAACAAGTATTACAACCCTCACCCATGTGAACACAACCAAGTATTACAACCCTCACCCATGTAAACACAACCAAGTATTACAACCCTCACCCATGTGAACACAACCAAGTATTACAACCCTCACCCATGTGAACACAACCAAGTATTACAACCCTCACCCATGTGAACACAACCAAGTATTACAACCCTCACCCATGTAACACAACCAAGTATTACAACTCACCCATGTGAACACAACCAAGTATTACAACCCTCACCCATGTGAACACAACCAAGTATTACAACCCTCACCCATGTGAAACAACAAGTATTACAACCTCACCCATGTGAACACAACCAAGTTACAACCCTCACCCATGTAACACAACCAAGTATTACAACCCTCACCCATGTAACACAACCAAGTATTACAACCCTCACCATGTGAACACAACCAAGTATTAAACCCTCACCCATGTGAACACAACCAAGTATTACAACCCTCACCCATGTGAACACAACCAAGTATTACAACCCTCACCCTGTGAACACAACAAGTATTACAACCCTCACCCATGTAAACACAACCAAGTATTACAACCCTCACCCATGTGAACACAACCAAGTATTAAACCCTCACCCATGTAACACAACCAAGTTACAACCCTCACCCATGTAACACAACCAAGTATTACAACCCTCACCCATGTAAACACAACCAAGTATTACAACCCTCACCCTGTAACACAACCAAGTATTACAACCCTCACCATGTGAACACAACCAAGTATTACAACCCTCACCCATGTAACACAACCAAGTATTACAACCCTCACCCATGTGAACACAACCAAGTATTACAACCCTCACCCATGTAACACAACCAAGTATTAAACCCTCACCCATGTGAACACAACCAAGTATTACAACCCTCACCTATGTGAACACAACCAAGTATTACAACCCTCACCCATGTGAACACAACCAAGTATTACAACCCTCACCCATGTGAACACAACCAAGTATTACAACCCTCACCCATGTGAACACAACCAAGTATTACAACCCTCACCCATGTGAACACAACCAAGTATTACAACCCTCACCCATGTAAACACAACCAAGTATTACAACCCTCACCCATGTGAACACAACCAAGTATTACAACCCTCACCCATGTGAACTACAACCAAGTATTACAACCCTCACCCATGTGAACACAACCAAGTATTACAACCCTCACCCATGTGAAACACAACCAAGTATTACAACCCTCACCCATGTGAACACAACCAAGTATTACAACCCTCACCCATGTAACACAACCAAGTATTACAACCCTCACCCATGTGAAACACAACCAAGTATTACAACCCTCACCCATGTGAACACAACCAAGTATTACAACCCTCACCCATGTAACACAACAAGTATTACAACCCTCACCCATGTGAACACAACCAAGTATTACAACCCTCACCCATGTGAAACACACCAAGTATTACAACCCTCACCCATGTGAACACAACCAAGTATTACAACCCTCACCATGTGAACACAACAAGTATTACAACCTCTCACCATTGTGAACACAACCAAGTATTACAAACCCTCACCCATGTGAACACAACCAAGTATTACAACCCTCACCCATGTGAACACAACTCAAGTATTACAACCCTCACCCATGTGAACACAACCAAGTATTACAACCCTCACCCATGGGAACACAACCAAGTATTACAACCTCAACCCATTGTAAACACACCAAGTATTACAACCCTCACCCATGTGAACACAACCAAGTATTACAACCCTCACCCATGTAAATACAACCAAGTATTACAACCCTCACCCATGTGAACACAACCAAGTATTACAACCCTCACCCATGTGAACACAACCAAGTATTACAACCCTCACCCATGTGAACACAACCAAGTATTACAACCCTCACCCATGTGAAACACAACCAAGTATTACAACAAAAACCTCACCCATGTAACACAACCAAGTATTACAACCCTCACCCATGTGGAATACCAACACAACCAAGTATTACAACCCTCACCCATGTGAACACAACCAAGTATTACAACCCTCACCCATGTGAACACAACCAAGTATTACAACCCTCACCCATGTGAACACAACCAAGTATTACAACCCTCACCCATGTGAACACAACCAAGTATTACACCCTCACCCTGTGAACACAACCAAGTATTACAACCCTCACCCATGTGAACACAACCAAGTATTACAACCCTCACCCCTGTGAACACAACCAAGTATTACAACCCTCACCCATGTAACACAACCAAGTATTACAACCCTCACACCATGTAAACACAACCAAGTATTACAACCCTCACCCATGTGAACACAACCAAGTATTACAACCCTCACCCTGTGAACACAACCAAGTATTACAACCCTCACCCATGTAACACAACCCAAATATTACAACCCTCACCCATGTGAACACAACCAAGTATTACAACCCTCACCCATGTAAACACAACCAAGTATTACAACCCTCACCCATGTGAACACAACCATATATTACAATCCTCACCCATGTGAACACAACCAAGTATTACAACCCTCACCCATGTGAACACAACCAAGTATTACAACCCTCACCCCTGTGAACACAACCAAGTATTACAACCCTCACCCATGTGAACACAACCAAGTATTACAACCCTCACCCCTGTGAACACAACCAAGTATTACAACCCTCACCCATGTGAACACAACCAAGTATTACAACCCTCACCCATGTGAACACAACCAAGTATTACAACCCTCACCCATGTCAACACAACCAAGTATTACAACCCTCACCCATGTGAACACAACCAAGTATTACAACCCTCACCCATGTGAACACAACCAAGTATTACAACCCTCACCCATGTGAACACAACCAAGTATTACAACCCTCACCCATGTGAAACACAACCATAGTATTACAATCCTCACCCATGTGAACACAACCAAGTATTACAACCCTCACCCATGTGAACACAACCAAGTATTACAACCCTCACCCATGTGAACACAACCAAGTATTACAACCCTCACCCATGTGAACACAACCAAGTATTACAACCCTCACCCATGTGAACACAACCAAGTATTACAACCCTCACCCATGTGAACACAACCAAGTATTACAACCCTCACCCATGTGAACACAACCAAGTATTACAACCCTCATCTTTGTGGACATAATCACAAGCATAACACCTTTTGTCCACGTGGACATGTAATTCAAACTTAATACCCACAATCTGCCTACATCCCACGATCAGTCAAGTACCATGATTCACCTAAACCCCAGACATTATTGACTGTATAGGACAATCGCCGATCTTGCACTAACTCGCGGCATACAGTAGTACAAACAATAGCACCTTTGTACGGACACATAATGAAATCAATATGGGCTCTGTAAATATGCAAGCAGAAACGCACAGCTGTTAGCTGAGTTCAATAGCCTACAGTTCAAAGATAAACATCTTTATTATTTGTAGAAATGCAACGCTATTAGAGATTGTAAAGATAAACATCTTTATTTTTGTAGAAATGCGACACAGGGAGAGTTCGTCAATATGCCAATCCAGATTTCGACATGATTTCATTCTTTCTGATGGTCGTTTTAACAGAGGCGCTGCTAAGACTGTGGTCCCTCTTTATGGTATTTCATGTCGTCATTTCCTCCTTGCTGCCTTACACTGTGTAAGAGAGGAGTCTGGGTACACAGATTAAGCGCATCTAGGTCACTATGGGGGGTTGCGTGGTCTCAAGGTATGGTGTCCGCCTCGAGTGCTGGAGGTCCCGGATTCAAGCCCCGATGAGGACTGGGATTTTTTTCACGTGGACTTCTAATAATAAAATTTCCCCTGGTCTCTGGGTAGTGAGATGGGACGCCCGTGTGTATTTTTGCGCACGTAAAAATATCCCTTGGCAGTTGGAAATAGGAAAAGAGTAGCCTAACGGTGCTGCCGGGAAAATTTCGAGTTAAATATCTACCCAAAGTATTTCAGGATCCTCACCGGTGTTACGGAGTTCGTGCATTGAGCTGAGTTTCTCCGAACTCAGGTGTGAGTTAGGAGGAGAACGGAGCACTTATGGGTTACACCCGTGTGTCGTGATGTTGATCCAACGACTAAAACTAAACTAAACAGGTCACTATTCCCCCACCCTCTGTAAGTGTTAAGCGCTAACTAGAGCCTAAATATGACTGAGCTACCGTATAACAGTAGACGGTACTATCTGCTTTCTGTCAGCGCCGAATGTTGGGCGGCGCTTACCAAACCCGACACCCCACATTGTGCCAACGGCTTCGGGCGGAAGAGCGCAATTGGGAGCGTACTAGCCTTATCCTGGTGCGAGGAAATGCAACCCAAAGACAAAATAAGTCATGGCAAGGCAGACCAGGCCCTAAGCCTTGGTTGGCAGCTGGTCTAGGATCGAAGCTCCGACAGGCGGACAGTTAGAGCATTGCTTTGCTGATCCGGCAGCTTCTGCAGCTTGTCTTGTTCCAGATTATATGTGTTAACTTTCCTCTGGAGTGAACTGGGCAGGCCGAGAGAGGGATCATGCTGCATGGGCAACACATAGTTTCTTTATTTTAGCCCAGTCTTTGTGCTATGGAGAGGCAATAACTCCATCCCTGGTCTTAACCGATCTCGGAAATTGGCCTTACCAGCCACACTCGCCACCGCCATGGATCGTAGTTATTAAGCCTTTTTGAAGCACAATGTACCAAACTATCGTCTGTCAAGATGGAAAAGGTGCCAATGCAATGCTAACTAGAGCCACGGATGGCAGTGTGATATGTGCCGAGGAAAACATGTTTTATCCCCAAATCAGAAAGACAATACTCTTGGGGTAGGTCGAATAACACCTCATATTTGGTAGAGAAGTACAGGAGGTCAAACTGTTTGTCTCACATGGGCAGTAGCAATACATGTCAGTACGTGGAGAAAAGTAGTCAACAGCTGATTCTTGATCATCCTCCTGTCACTTGACCATCCTCCTGTCACTTGACCATCTCCTGTCACTTTATCATCATCCTGTCACTTGACCATCTCCTGTCACTTGATCATCCTCCTGTCACTTGACCATCCTCCTGTCAACTGACCATCCTAATGTCAACATTGTCGAAAAAAATAGCGGGTTCCAGTACATCGGGAACTTACCAGAAGTGTCAGATCGCATAATCAACATTCCATCACAAGGGTATTTAAGACAGCTTTCGGCGTTTACTAAAAAGGCAGGAAGGCACGGGTGGAACGAACGAACGAACGAACGAACGACGAACGAACGAACTTTATTTTCAAAGGATTACAAATTGGCACGCAGGTCCGTCTTACATTCAGCCCTTCCAATCACTCATCTTTCTTTCATCAATTGAACACGTTACATTGACACAGAAAGAAAACATCGTCAAATAAATGTTGTAAACATAAACAATGCATATTACCATGTTATGAGACAGGCAGACACACGTACATTCATAAACACACACACCCCACACACACACACACACACACACACACACACACACACACACATACAAATACATACACAATATACACATTCACACATATACACATAGACACACATACACACACGCATACAGACGTACACACATACACATACACGCATACATACGCATACACACATACACTCATACACACACACACCCACATCCACACACACATACACACACACACACTAACACATCTAGACACATACACGCTGCCTCACATAATCACTGACGCTAATATGAATAAACTCCCACACTTCACACACACATATACACACTGACGATTATCGTGATCATCCTCACAATAGTGGGGGAAAAACGGGGGAATATTTTTCATACATATACATTGTGTAACGTAAAATCTAGTGGTGAAATTCAATCAGATAATTCCTGAAAGTGACATAAACATTATGAAATAAGCAGTGCACAAGTTTTCTTATAGCACACTTTAAAATCCAATGGCAACAAAATGTTATCATGAAAGATGAGGATACATTAACAAAATATGGAATAGCATGTCACATGGCAAGCATCGCTAAACTCTCTCTCTCTCTCTCTCTCTCTCTCTCTCTCTCTCTCTCTCTCTCTCTCTCTCTCTCTCTCTGTTTGTGGGTGGCGAATGTGTTTTGGTTGGGGGAACAGGTGAGGGCAGTGTGTGTGGGTGGGGGATGTGCGGGAGGAGGATGGGTTGGTTGGTGGGGTATGTATGTGTCTCTGGGTGTGTGTGTGTGTGTGTGTGTGTGTGTGTGTGTGTGTGTGGGTGGGGTGATGTATGGATAGATGGGAGATGGGCCTCATAACATGGTAATTTGTCTTGACTATGTTTACAACATTCATTTCACAATGTTTATCTTTCTTCCTATGTAAATGTATAATGCTCTTGCTGAACGAAAGACGAGTGATTGGAAGGGCCGAATGTAAGACGGGCCTGCGTGCCCAATTTGTTACCCTTTGAAAATAAAGTTGATTTGATTTGATCTCTCTCTCTCTCTCTCTCTCTCTCTCTCTCTCTCTCTCTCTTATCTCTCTCTATCTATCTCTCTCTCTCACTCACTCTCTTTTTTCTTCCTTTCACACACATGCACACACGCTAACTCTCTCATTCTCTCTCTCACTCATTCTTTCTCAACCACACTTTCTCTCACTCTCTCATACTCACTCTTTCTTAATATCTCTCTCTCTCTCTGTCTCTCTCTCACACAGAGACAGACACACTCAACCACTCACCCACTCAATCTCTCACTTTCTCTCACTGATTCATAGAATTCGGGTTTGCAGGAAATAGTAGGAATGGGCAGTGGAGGAAAAGGAGAGAAGAAGAAGGTACAGATCAAACTGGGTGACAGCTCGGGATGTAGTGAACAAGAGTAAACATCGAGAGACAGGAGACATGTGATGAACATTGCATAGAAAAGGTCTCAGCAAATGACGTTATACAGATTCAAGAGAACAATGAAAGCATCTAGCGAGAATTAAAAGATGAGCCTAAAGAATAGATGACCGAACTTCCTACCTGGCTGACAACGAGAGCCACCATTAGTGACATAAAAACGATGTTAACATTGTCAAGTTATGTGTAGTAAATTTTCCTAAAGGATTTCGTAAACTACAGTGACCTTTTAACTTATTTCCCGTTACTGCAGATTTCCACTGGTTGGAGAACAAACTGCATACTCTGTCGTGATTGTGACTGATTCACAAAGCATGCCAAAAGAGGTTAAGAATGGAGTGCTTCGTGCTGAATGGTATGCATCAATTCAGAGGTCGCGGATTGTGAGCATTCGCTGTATCTTTTCTCCGAGACACTCTGATGTGGTTGGAAATTAACAGGCAGCCAGATTGGTTGGTAACGCATCATTACGGGTGATTTGATGCATGATAAGGCAGATGTGTTGATGGCCCTCTGGGAGCGCGTGTACAATGCAGAAGAACGGATTGACTATCCTGGTCTAGAGAGAATGAGGCAGCAGCGGGTAGTAAGAGGATCCGGTCGAGAGTTGGAACTCAGAAGTAAAGCAAGATGGACATATAATCAGTTTGTAAATGGCACCATTAGTATTGGAACTCTACGCTTGCTGTTGAAGATTATGCCTGAGCGCTAATGGGAATGCCCCGAGTGCACTGATGTCGGTTCTTGACTCAACTCACCTCAACTCTCATGGCGTAGGACAATTGTGACAGTTGTCATATATACATAGAGTATATGTGTATGCGAGGGAGTGTATGCGTGTGCTATTGAGTAGGTGCTTAGCTGTGAGAGTTTGTGTGAATTATGTAAGTATGTATGTAGATATGTATGTGTTTATGCATGGATGTGAGTGTGTGTGAGTGTGTGGGTGTGTGTGGGTGTGTGTGTGTGTCTGTGTGTGTGTGTGTGTGTGTGTGTGCCGGTCTGTCTCATACCATGGTCATATGCATTGTTTATGTTGACAACATTCATTTGCCAGTGTGTTTTGTGTTTCTATATGAATGTAACATGCGCAATAGAATTGATGTATGAAAGATGAGTGATTGGCAGAGTGTGAAAATAGTCCGTTCGTTCGTGGCAGAGATAATTGCCAGAACCAGCAGTTAATAACAATACAACCATTAAACTCTGCACGTATTCACCGACCCTAAGGCTAGTACGTCAGTGTGGCACATATATCTCTGATAACAAGGTATCATCAATAATAATAGAAGAACATATCGATACAATTTTGCTCATCTTAATCAAAGTTGAAGTAATGCTAGCTGAGTTGGCCTGCCTTGTACTAAGTGTAGTCGACCATGTGACCATGTAGATATCAACATTACTTGTATCCTCACCCTCTTTTTGTCTCACGTGATAGGACTTAGTGCGTGCGTGCACGGTGTTAATTTACCAGCTGTGTCAACAACAGTAGTGACGCTTCTGCGAGTTAGGTTAGTGCATCCCAAACTGTGTCCCCAGGTAACAGGAAGGGTTGTTGTCACAGAGCCTTACGGGGCATTCCTCGTCTGTGACTTCAGGGTCGTGAGTGTAGTTTCACAATCCTGAATACGTGGTTCGAAATCGGCTGCAGGCGATTTGGTAACATATCGCTTTGCTTTGACTTTTACAAAGGTATGCGCGATGGCTGTTCAGAAAACGAAGTCAAACAAGCGATCGTAAACTTGCCCAGGAAATCACAAACAGCCAAATGATGGGATTGGTTACGACTTCTTGTAAAGGACAACCAATTAACTGCCAGGAAACTAGGCACACACACACACACACACACTCCCGCGCGCGCGCACACACACACACACACACACACACAGACATAGACAGACACACACACACTCACTCACTCACTCTCTCACTCTCTCACTCACAAACTCTCTCACTCTCTCACTCACAAACTCTCTCACTCTCTCACTCACAAACTCTAACAAACTCACACACGCACGCACATACACACTCACACACTCTCTCACTCACTCTCTAACTCACTCTCTCACACACTCACACACACACTCACAGTCTCACACACTCACACACTCACATACACACACACACACACACACAGACAAACACACACACACACACACACACACACACTCACACACACACTCTCACTGTCTCACTCTCGCATTCTCACACTCTCACATTCTCACACTCTCACATTCTCACACTCTCAACCTCTCACACTCTCACACCCACACACTCATACACACATACTCACACACACACACTCACACACTCACACAATCTCTCACACATATATACACGCACAGAGAGAGAGAGAGAGAGAGAGAGAGAGAGAGAGAGAGAGAGTCTCTGCGACAGACTTCATTAACGACCCTCCCAACATATAATTAGTGACAGTAGCGCCTGACAGACTTTGTTGTTCTCCGTTCTCATATTTTCTTTCACGTTTCTCCTATCGTTTAGTTATTTTGTACTTTTCTTTCGCTCATCAAACATAGTCCCTCACACCTGCTCCTACTTCTAGTTCACTAGACTGATGTTTGCGCGCGGATTAGTTTTCCCTATTGCCAGCGTCTCTCGCCAACAGGCTAACCAACTCCGAATTCTTAGGTACGTGTTATTTACGTCCCCAAGTCAAGGACGAGACGCCAACAGTTTAGTCCATCTGATCGGTGTAGACGATGACCCCGCTACCTCCGTATCAGCACACAGGATGTTTAATTGATTCAGTGCCAACCAAACAATAAGTTTGGACTAAACATTTTACACAAATGAACATGTACTATAATGTGCAATTTCCATTCACTGAGGTTTGAAACTGGAAGATACCACGAAACAATACAAATAACACGATGACACTGGTTTGGATATATCATCGTTCTGTCCAAATATGAGATCACATATATATCATCCTTCTGTCCAAATAGGAGATCACATATGGCGATATATCATCCTTCTGTCCAAATAGGAGATCAAATATGGCGATATATCATCCTTCTGTCCAAATAGGAGATCAAATATGGTGATATATCATCCTTCTGTCCAAAGAGGAGATCAAATATGGCGATATATCATCCTTCTGTCCAAATAGTCGATCACGTATGGCGATATATTATCAGTTGGCATTAAATTAGTCAAGGCTAAGGTAATGCCTCACAGGTACTATGACTTCAGAGGTGAGTGATGTGAGGCGCGACTATCGAGATGAGTGATGTGAGGCGCGACTACTGATATGAGTGATGTGAGGCGCGACTATCGAGATGAGTGATGTGAGGCGCGACTATCGAGATGAGTGATGTGAGGCGCGACTACTGATATGAGTGATGTGAGGCGCGACTATCGAGATGAGTGACGTAAGGCGCGACTATCGAGATGAGTGATGTGAGTCGCGACTATCGAGATGAGTGATGTGAGGCGCGACTACTAATATGACTGATGTGAGGCGCGACTATCGAGATGAGTGATTGAGGCGCGAAAACCGACATGAGTGATGTGAGGCGCGACTACCAAGATAAGTGATGCGAGGCGGGCCTACCGAGATGAATAATTGAGGCGTGACTACCAAGAAGAGTGATGTGAGGCGCCACTACCGAGATGAGTGATGTAAGGCGGCACTACCGACTGCT
The DNA here is from genome assembly GCA_014155875.1 of Cepaea nemoralis. Lineage (NCBI taxonomy): Eukaryota > Metazoa > Mollusca > Gastropoda > Stylommatophora > Helicidae > Cepaea > Cepaea nemoralis. The sequence goes on from JACEFZ010024863.1 coordinate 34,845, forward strand.
GTCTACCCATTTGGAGCGGAGGTTGCCGGTTGCAATGTTCTGTTGCCTATTCATGGAGTCGGATATAATTTCAGGAGTACATGCCAAAGACAGCGGAGGCAGAGGAGGAAGTGGTCCTCGAGAAGAATGTTGAGAATCTCATGGATACTGAAGAAAACAATGCTGAGTCACCGAGATCTGCAGGTGTTAAAGATAGCTGAAAAATACTACAGGGAAAAGGCAACTGAACATGGTTAGACATACCTTCTGAGAAACCAGCCCTTTATAGAAACAAACCAGGCAAGAGAACGAACGAACGAACGAACAAACTTTATTTTCGAAGGGTAACAAATTGGGCACGCAGGCCCGTCTTACATTCGGCCCTTCCAATCAATCATCTTTCGTTCATCAGTGCATAGTGCATTCACATAGGAAAAAAACATTGTGAAATGAATGTTGTAAGCATAAACAATGCATGTTACCATGCTATGTGACAAATCCCACAGCCACCCACCCACCCATCTATCCATCCGAGTGTCCTCCACACACACATCCACCACCCAACCACACACATACCCACAGGCACATACATGACCCCATCCATCCACGCATCCCCCAATCAACACATCCCAAACACACCCCCACATACATCATCTCCCTACCCACACACACACACACACACACACACACACACACATCTCCCATTCACCACACATCCCCCACCCACCCACACACCCAGGCACACATGCATGCAACCACCCATCCATACCCACCCACACGCACACATCCTCCACCCATCCCATAACCTACCAACACTCACCCACCCACATATCCTCCACCACCCACCCACACACCCCCAAACATTCAGCCAAACACACATCCCCCAACCACATTTCCAACACACACACACACACACACACACACACACACACACACACACACACACACATACATATTCCAGCCAAATCACATATCCTGCACTTACCCACACACAAAACCCGAACATATCCACACATCCCTCACTTGCACACATATCACCCACCACACAATCTCCCCCATCCCCACACATCCCGCACCCACATATTCCCTCCCACCCCCAACCAACACACTCTCCCTCCCACACATCCACCACCCACCCACTCGCCAACCATCCCACCCCGATCTGCAAACCCCAATCACACATCCCTTAACTACACATCTCACCACCCACACACACACACACACATCTCCCCACCCATACACACAACCTCACTCATCAACACATTCCTCATCCAAAAACACACACCAACCACACACACACCCCACCACCCACATATACCCAAGCCACACATCCACCTTCCCACCCACACACACATCCCCCACCCATACACTCATCTCTCACACACATCCACCCACTCACGTACTCATCCATCAACCACTCACACCCACACATCACCCACCCACCCATCAACACATGCATCTCTCATCTACCCTCCCACCCACACACACCCCAACCACCCAGCCAATCACACATCCCCCATCCTCACATACATCCTTCATCCACCCGCACATTCCACACCTCCCCTATCCCACACAACACCCCACCCATAAACGCATCCCCCACACAAACATCCCCCACATCCATTCCCCATACACATCTCCGCCCACACATCTTTCACCCACACACACACAAATCTCCCCACCCACCCACGCATTCCCACCTACAAACATCCTCACCGGCCACACATACATCCTCCACCCACTCACATTTATCCCATCCACACTCACACACTCAGACCCACAGATATATCCCACTCACAGACACACCCCCACACCCATCCCCCACACCCATTCGCAACCCACACACATCTCCCACACATCCATTCACCCACGCAAATACACATTCCCTACCCACACCCCCAACTAACCAACACCCACATACTTCCAACCATCCTCCCAAATATCCCCACCCACACACACATCCCTCACACACATACATCCCCACCGATCACACATCCCTTCACCCATCACGCATTAAACCACACACATCCCCCACACACAACCCCTCCACACATACATTCCACCCCCCCCCCCCCATACACATCCCTCACATAAACACCCACACACACATCCTCACATCTAGACACATACATGATGCCTCACATGATCACTGAAACTAATCAGAACACCTCCCACACTTTACACACAGTTGAGACACTGACGAATGTCGTGAGCATTCTCGCAAAAATTGTAAGAAATGGAAAAAAAAATTGTACATATACAATGTGTAGCGTAAACAATTAAATTGGTAATGCAATTCAACTCTCTCTCTCTCTCTCTCTCTCTCTCTCTCTCTCTCTCTCTCTCTCTCTCTCTCTCTCTCTCTCTCTCTCTCTCGTTTCTCTATCTCACTCTCACTCTCTCTCTCTCTCTCTTTCTCTCTCTGTCTCTCCCACTCACTAACGCTCTCACTCACATTACAGTAATGTTATATTATACATGATAAAATCAAGTGGCATACATACTAAATGATAATGTGAAAGATGAAAATACACAAAAAATATGGAATGGCATGTTACAGGACATGCGTGCACTCAACTCTCTCTCTCTCTCTCTCTCTCTCTCTCTCTCTCTCTCTCTCTCTCTCTCTCTCTCTCTCACACACACACACACTCACATTCATTAACTCTCTCTCTTTCTCTCTCTCTCTCTCTCTCTCACTCATACTCTCTAACTCTCTCACCCACTCCTACAGTGATGTACATATGTTCATGTTATAAATTATAACATCAATTGGCATTCAAAATGGTAATATGAACATGAGAATACACACAATATATGGGATAGCATGTTACATGATATGCATGAGCTTAAATATCTCTCTCTCTCTCTCTCTCTCTCTCTCTCTCTCTCTCTCTCTCTCTCTCTCTCTCTCTCTCTCTCTTTTCTCACCAAGACACAACCGTAGACATTCACAAACAATGCGCGCACACATACACACTAACAAATCAATTCTTCCACTGTCTCTCTCTATCTCGTTCGCGCTCTCTCTCTCTCTCCCCCTCTCTCTCTCTCTCTCTCTCTCTCTCTCTCTCTCTCTCGCAATCACTATTTCAGCCATTAAGTCACTCACTCCATCTTTCATTTACTCAATATCACACTCTCTTTCACTCTCTCTCTCTCTCTCTCACACACAGACATAAACCCTCTCGCTATTAAATATACACTCCCTCGCATACACACGAAAGCATATACACATACACATACGAGCATACACACAATAAACACACGCAAATACACACATATACCCACGCACACATACACACATCAACACCCATACACACATACTTACACACACACACCATTGGCACCTTGCCGTCTTGACAGACGATAGTTTGTGCTTTAAAAAGGCATAATAACTTTTAACTATGGCGGTAGCGAGTGTGACTGATAAGGCCAATTTGCGCTGTAAATGTCCGTTCACAGTGGGTGCATCTGAACACGTGGTCATTTCCACCATCATGCACCATCTTACGTCTCAAACGCTTGGTGTGTGACTTTTCTGCAATAATTTTCTCCTTTGACTTTATTCCATTTCTGATATTTGCCCTCCATGCAACACGTTCAGCGGCGACTTGCTCCCAATGTGCATTATCAATGCCTGTATCAATCATGTCCCGCTTACACACATCTTTGTATCGTAGTAGAGGCCGACCCTGAGATCTCTTACCCATCTGTAATTCACCAAAAAAGATATCCTTTGGTATTCTACCATCATCCATCCTCCTAAGATGTCCTATCCATCTAAGTCTACGAAGACTGAGCATGGAATAAACTGTCACACAACCTGATCTTTCCAATACTTCAGTATTTGTGATTTTGTCTTGCCACTTAATACCAAGAATTCTTCGCAGACACCGCATATGAAAGCTGTTTAAATTGTTCTCTTGGTGTGAGTAAGTTGTCCAGGTTTCACTGCCATAGAGAAGAGTACTAAGGACACAGGCTTGATAGACAAGGACTTTTGTTTTGGCAGTAAGCTTCCTGTTCTCCCAGACTCTTTTTCTTAACCTGTTCATTGTTGTTGCTGCCTTACCAATCCGGATGTTGATTTCCTGATCTAGGGATAATTTGCTATTTACCACTGATCCTAGATATGTAAAATGGTCTACTATCTCTAGTTCGGCGTCGTCAATAAAGATTGAAGACACACACACACACACACACACAAATACACACTCCCTCGCATACACTGCATGCATGCACACATAAACACAAACATGCACATACATACACGAACATACATATATATATATATATACATGCACATACACACATATACACACGCACGTACATATAAACACACACACACATGTACGCACACATAAACACACATATAAACATACTTACACACACAAGCACACATACAAACACACATTTACACACACACATACACCCATACGCACATTCAGACGTGCACACACATACACCCACATACACACACGCATACACACATATGGACACACGTACACACCCACCCATCCACCTACACACTTACTCACACATACATGCTGCCTCACATAATCTCACACACTCACTCACTCTCACTCATTTACTCTCTAAACCACACTAACTCACTCTCTGACTCGCACAGACAAGTACACACACACACACACACACACTCACTCACCCACTCTCTCTGTCACTCATTAACTTCTCATGCACTCTCTCACTCACCCACTGTCTCTCTCTTGCACACTCACTCGCTCTCACACTCACTCACACACGCACATACACACATACTCACAAATTCTCCCCCTCACTCACTAACTCACTCTCCCTTACTTACTCACTCACCCGGCGGCTCTCTAACTCACATTCACTCACTCACTTTCTCACTCTCTCACACAGACAGGTATACACACAACACAACCTCTCTCTCACACTAAATCATTCTCTCACTCAATCTCTCACACATACGTGTACACAGACATCCACTTACTCTTTCACCCTTGCAGGCACACGCGCATAAACACTCTCTCACTTTCTCTGTCTCATACTCACTCTCTCACTCACACTCTTTCTCATTCACTCTCTCACCCACTCTCTCACTCACACAGTGTAAAATGATAGTGACAAAATTATACCAGTAGGTGACTTATGGAGGCATATAGTCGGTATGAAGTAAGTATTGAAAGAGTTTTCGGTTGAATATGAAGAGAAGCAGAAGGTACATGAGGATAGGGATGGAAAGATTAAACTGCTGAGCAGGAAATAATCATATCAGCAACAGCAACTTCATCAAAATACAAATAACACGGCAGAAAAGATTGGAGAATCTTGATGGCTGAAGAACAAGATGGCACCTAGAGTACAAGACCGATTTTGTCCATGATTGGTGATTAGTTGTAACTGAGCAGCGTTGGAGAACATGAGGACTATTTTGTCCATGATTAGTGATTAGTTGTAACTGAGCAGCGTTGGAGGACATCAGGACTATTTTGTCCATGATTAGTGATTAGTTGTAACTGAGCAGCGTTGGAGAACTTCGGGACTATTTTGTCCATGATTAGTGATTAGTTGTAACTGAGCAGCGTTGGAGAACATCAGGACCATTTTGTCCATGATTAGTGATTAGTTGTAACTGAGCAGCGTTTGAGAACTTCGGGACTATTTTGTCCATGATTAGTGATTAGTTGTAACTAAGCAGCGTTGGAGAACATCAGGACTTTATTGTCCATGATTAGTGATTAGTTGTAACTGAGCAGCGTTGGAGAACATCAGGACTATTTTGTCCATAATTAGTGATTAGTTGTAACTGAACAGCGTTGGAGAACATCAGGGCTTTATTGTCCATGATTAATGATTAGTTGTAACTGAGTATCGTTGGAGGACATCAGAACTGTGCATGGAAACAGTGAATGTGCAGAAGGGACACAATGACCGCATGACAAACTGGTTGCAAGTAATATCAGGCGTCAGACGGGGATGTATTTTATAACCATTTTGTTCATCCCTAAATGGATACTATTACTCAAGAAGCAAATCCACAACCAGAAAGCTTTAATGAGCTGATGTTTTAAGACGACCGGAGATTACTGTACGAGAACAATGCTGATCTCCAGCACCAAACAAATTGCTTTTACAATTGCTGTCACAATTTTGAATTGAAGATTAACATCGAAAAAAAAAAAACAATGTATGACAAGTTGCTGATCCCCAGTGGGATGGATATGTCTCCTTCCGTCCGCTAGCCTACGGGATAACTTTGGGCAAAGTGGGGTACCCATTTAATCGCTTCACCTTCTCTCCTTTTCCGATCAGGGTCGCGTGAAACCATAGGTGCAGGTGGTGGATGAAGCTGGGAAGTATAGTTGTAGGTTATGATCTACAATTTCAAGACGGTAGGCAGGTGGTCTCTTTTTGGAGACAATCGCTACGATAATCGACCAGTATGGTCACTGCTAAGAAGGAAAATAATTGCAATCTATCCTCTTTACAAATGTCTAGAACAGTGGTTCTCAACCTTTTTTGGCCCGTGCCCCCCTTCACTATATTTTCAGAACGTCATCCCCCCTTTCGTATTTCTTACCAAAATTCCCCCCCCCCCCACCGCTCCTGCCCTTACACAGTATACGTAATAATGGAAGCACATACCAAAACAAGTCTAGACGTCCACATAAAACGTGATTTGTGGGTCTACTTACTTTATAAAATGAATTTTAGAATGGGTGAGACGTACAGAACTGTAAAGTATGAAGGGAAAAACAAGATCAAGTAATCGGTTCTTGAATTAACGCGATCTTGGAATAATCTTCATTCCCCCCCCCCCCCGGAAACCCTAAATCCCCCCCCCCCCCACTTAGGGAAAAGGGGGGGGGGGGAATTCCCTACCGGTTGAGAGCCACTGGTCTAGAAAGTCGTGTTTTACAATTTGAAAGAAAATCAGAGAAACAACGTAAATGGGTGCTCCACAGAAGCAGTCTCACCCTGTAGGTGTAGGAATGTGCACCAGGTGACTCCAGACCGTCAGCAGGCGACTGATTGCAAAAGATTAACAACATTTAAAAGGGGAGCATGGAACGTTAGAACAATAAGTGGGGTGGCAAACTGACCAACATCAAGCAAGAAATGAGAAAATTGAATATTAACACTTTAGGTAAATGTGAGACCAGATAGAAATAACATGATAACATCCGGCGAATATAACAGAATCCATTCTGTCGGATAGAAAATACAACGAGAGTTTATAATGGGTCTGGAGATATCAAAATATCAGCCTATAAAGAGAGCTGTGCGACAGGGATGCGTAATGTCTCCAGATCTTGTTTGCCTATACAGTGAAAATATTTTTAGAAACTTAGAAGATATGAGAGGAATCACGATTGAGGGACATAACATCAATAATATTAGATATGCGGATGATACAGTATTGTTTGCAGAACATGAATAGGTTATGCAACATTTGATAGATACGGTTATTGAACATAGTGAACAGCTGGGATTAGATTTAAATTGTAAGAAGATGGAGATTGTGGTCGTCTCTGAGAAGAAAGAAATACAACAATATAATATATGGATAAATGGGAATATGCTTAAGCAAGTGAATGGGTACAACTATCTCTCAGCAGTCATAACATCTGATGGGAGGTGCCTTGAAGATATGAGAACAAGTATCAATATGGCAAAGATAGCCTTTCGCAAGATGGAAAACATACTAATAATATGACGTCAATTGCAACGAGATAAAAAGTGTTGAAATTGCAATATAGAACCTGTGCTTTTAAAGGGTGCAAAACACGGAGGATGGGCAGACAAGCTGAAAAACAACTAATGACAGTGGAGATGTGGTTTCTGAGGAAATGCAAAGAATACCATTGGCGAACAGAAAAAACAATAAACAAATCTACAAGAAACAAACTGATTAGAGAAATTAGACATAGACAATTTAGTCTTTTTGGACTCGTTATGAGAAGAAATAAACTGGAGAACATTGTGACAACTGGCAAGATTTAGAGGGAAAGAACATTGAGAAGGCAGAGAAGTAGATATTTGGATAGTTTGATCACGTGGCATAGTCGCTACAAGAACACAGAGCTGATCCACGACTCTGGTGATTGCGTAAAAGATGGCGAAACATAACCGCTCACGCTTACTGACATGGTACATGATGATGATGAAGAGCCATATAAGGCGAATATAAAAAGAAGATTATTAAATCAAGTTAGAAATACTTCTACATCTTCTTCTTCTGTGTTCATCCGGAGTGCTTTTTTCTTTTTTTTCTTTTTCTATTTGTTCTTTTTCTTTTCTAAAGACATAATTGTGGTGTGTCCGGTTATGCGCCTTTAGGCCAACGCACCCGACATTGGTGGGTGTTCGTTTACCGGGTTAGCCTTCCCGAGCGTTTCTCACTGTTGTGGTACCGTCCACATCCCAGCTGGTCAACGGTCGAAGACTTCACGGTCAGCCCTCATGGGAATGCAGGGGCAGTCCATGGGCATTATTCGCCATCCAAGGAGGCTTCCATAATTGCAGAGCCGACACAGAGCGCTCTGGTACTGGGCTCACCCAAAGAATCGCCACGTTCTGAACCGAGGTCATATTCCATTATTCCACGCACCATTGTTCAGGCAACCGAGTTCTGCTTTGAACACTCTTATGTTTACAAAGTAAATGCGCTAAGCAAAGAGCACCCACTGGATAGAGCCGGCAGACGGTAGGACAGGGACAACGGGCAGCGAACTAGCGCGAGCCGGACCGCCCACCTGCACCTGAGATCCAACTACGAGCTTTTTAACTGCAACAAATTTAATATACGCTATTGGGGCTGGAATTACCGCCGCTACTAGCAACAGACTTGCCCTCTAATAGATCCTCGTTAAATGGTTTAAAGTGTACTCATTCCAAGTACGGGGCCTGGATAGAGTCCCGTATTGTTATTTTTCGTCACTACCTCCCCGTGCCGGGAGTGGGTAAGTTGAGCGCCTGATGCCTTCCTTGGATGTGGTAGCCGTTTCTCATGCCCCCTCTCCGGAATCGAACCCTGATTCCCCGTTACCCGTTACAAGCATGGTAAGGAAGTCACGTACCATCGACGTTTGATGCGGCAGACATTTCAAGGATTCATCGTCGGCACATAAGGCCATTAGATCAGCACAGAGCTATCCAGAGTCACCAGTGGGAACGCCGCGCCCCACGAAGGTCAAAGATGATTGGTTATGAACTAATAAAAGCGCTCTTTCCGCGAGGGTTGGAGCTTGATAAGCATGTATTAGCACTAGATTTGCCACAGTTATCCAAGTAAGATCGTGTCATCTAAGGAACCACGATTGATTTAATGAGCCATTCGCGGTTTCACCGCGAGACAGTGTGAACTTAGACATGCATGGCTTAATCGTATGACTACTGACAGGATCAACCAGATATCTATAGCTATTTTCTGCATAGCCCTTACAGGACGTTGCAGTCAACATCAGCATTTTTCAGCAGCTGTTGATGCACTAGGCAAGATTACTCTCAGTAGTTTACCATTGCTTTCTGAGCGACCGGCTCACATACCCAGTAAGTTACCAACGTGGCGTGAACCGCTACCGATTCTTGCGCAGGTTATGTTACTCACAAGAATTTACGGGACTTATGGAGAAAGACGTTAACCCCTAGGCCAGAGCTATAGCACAGGCGGGCTATTCACGCACACGCAGGCCATGAGTAGTAATCGCTCAGCGCACTCCCTCGGTACCTGGTGATGCATGCAAAACCACTGGACGCCTACCGACGAGCTTCCCACGCTACGCCAGGAAGGACTGACCAAAAAGCTATGCCAGCTTACTAACTGCAGGCCCTCTAGTCCTCGACGCGATCAGCTTCTTATTGAGACTTTGTCGAATTGTCGTACAAATTTGCTCTTTCGCCCGCTCAAAACATGACTCTGGCTTCACGCGGCCACATTCTCGAAACAGCTGCTTCGCTAACTTCCGTCGGCTGGGAAGATCCCGATTGGGTGCACCTCACACAGCCAACCGAGACAACGAACGACAGACCAGCTGTCACAAGCTCGAGAGTACAAGTATCTGAATAGTGTTTTCACATCTAGACACATACAAAATGTCTCACGTTAGCATTTAAACTAGTATGAACAAACTCCCACACTTTACTCACACACATACACTGACAATTGTCATGAGCAGTCTCATAAAAATGTTAAACATGGAGAAAAATGTGTACATAAAAAGTATGTGACGTAAACATAGTGATGCTCCCACACACAGAGATACACACAGAGAAGGCACACACACACACACACACACACACACACACATTCACTCTCACGCTCACTTATTCTGTCTCTCATTCACACTCACTGACTCTCTCACTCAAACTACAGTAATGTACATAAGTTTATATTATACATGATAAAATCAAATGGTATTTAACTGATAATATGACAGATGAGAATACACAAACATATGGATTCGCGTGTTACATAACATGCGTGTTACATGACATGCATCTGCTCAGCTCTCTCTCTCTCTCTCTCTCTCTCTCTCTCTCTCTCTCTCTCTCTCTCTCTCTCTCTTTCTGTATTCTTTCATATACACACACTCACACGCATGCGCGCGCTCACACACACACACACACACACACACACACACACTAACACATCAACTCTCGAACTGTCTCACTCTCTCACACACAATCCTTCACACACACACACACTCACTCTCTCAATCACACTCTCTCACACATATACATACGCATGAACGCATGCACGCACGCACACACTCCCTCACTCACTCTCACACATACGCGTACGAATGCATGCACTGACACATTCCCCTACCATTTCTCGCTCAATCACTCTCTCCACACACACGCTCGCACGTGCACACACACACACATTCACTCTCTCACTCTCTCTGACACCCACTTTCTCTCTCTCTCTTTCTCTCCCCCCTCTCTCTCTCTCTCTCTCTCTCTCTCTCTCTCTCTCTCTCTCTCTCTCTCTCTCTCTCTCTCGCTCCCACACGCACATACATATATAGTGAACAATTATAGTTAAACAATTATAATGAACGATTATAATGTACAATTATACCAGCAAATGAATTATGGTGGCATATAGTCAGTATGGATTAAGTATTGAAAGAGTTTTCGGTTAAATGTGTAGGGACTCATTGGAGTTTTCAGATCTGGAGGCAGATCATTCCATAAGTGCGCACCAGAATAGGCGAAACATGTTTTGTATAGGTCCAATCTAGGCTTTGAGACATGTAACAAATTTAGGTGCTTGCTGTTCATTGCATTAGATTGAATCAGCGGCAGAAGATACTCTGGGGTATTCTGAGATATAATTTTGTTCACTAATTTGGCTTTGTTGAAAAGGAAGCGCTTTTGAAGTGGTAGAAGTCTTAGATGACTGTACAAATTATTACTTTCAACGTGCTTTCTGCCAGAAACCAGACGAATAGCGCGGTTTTGTAGAGAACATAGTCATTTTAAATTAGATTTAGGGCAACCATCCCAAACTGTGGAACAGTAATCGAGATGTGATTGGATATAGCATGTATAGAATATTTTTCGCGTGCTTTCGTCCAGGAAGTGCTGAATTTTAGCAAGTTGGTAAACTTTTTGTGCTATTTTCTTGGTAAGAGCGTGAACATGAGGGCTCCAGCTCAAATGGCTGTCAATTAGAAGACCTAGTGTTTTATGTTCATTCACATTAACTATAGAAAAGAAAAAGAAAAAGAGTAGCCTAACGGCGCTGTCCAGGCAAAATTTCTACCCAAAGTTTTTCAGGATCCTCGCCGATGCAACGGAGTTCGTGCATTGAGCTGAGTTTCTCCAAATTCAGGTTTGATTTAGGAGGAAAACGGAGCACTTATAAGTTAAACGACTAAAAAAAATAATGACAATATGGAAAACAAACACTGTGATGACAAGAAAACAAAAAAACTAAAATCTTTAGACTTGTGTTCTAGTCCCAGCAGCTGCCCTTTCAGACATCCCGCCTCGGATCGGGCAACTCTCTTCGCATTAGACTAGATCTGATTTCGTCAGCGCAAATTGGCAGGATTGGATCTTGCGGGATCTGATTACTGACGTTTATAATCCGCTAACAGACAATTTCCGCCACAATCCTGCGTTGCCGCTTTTAGTAGTTGTGTGGTTGGCTTTCTCACATGTGTCAACTCCAGCTCCGATCATCAAACCACACTTCGTAATACCAATAGTTGATGCTCAGATAGTTGTCTTTAGAAAACATACTTCAACAATGAGTGAGAGAACGTGTTCTTTGTTCAGTCATTAAGTTGTTGTATTCGTTAGCGTTCCTCTCTTCAATTATTAAGTTGTTGTATATAAAACCGGAATGGAGAAGAAGGGTAAGATAGAAAGAAGAAACTTCCTACCTCTGACAAGGGGTAGAGTATAGCGCAATGCTGAGTTCTCGTGGGCCAGAGAATAAGAAAAGAGTGAAATAAAGAAACAGAGACTTCCTCCCATCTCCTCGGTTTGCAAGCAAAGAAAAGGATTTAAATAAGAAGACATTCAGGATCTTTTGCAGAGAACTATACTACTTTGTATGTTCCAATCAGTGGAATTAAAAGCTGGACTCTATCAGGATTAATGAAGGAGAATACATAGTAATTAACATAAGTTAAACAACGGAGACTAAAAGCACATCAAGAAAAATAAGAATGGATCTTTATTTTATCAAGCCCTGTAGCTCATGTAGACCTTGCGCAGACATTGCGATTTGAAATCTAGAGGCAAAGACATCCGCCATCGCACATCAACATTACATATCATAGATAGTCTTCGGCTTATAGCCAGATCTCTGCCATGTCCGGCTGAACCCATGGGGTGCTCCTAGCACCCCGGTTGGATACCTATACATCCGGCTGACCAAAACCCGACACAACAAAGAGCCATAACATAACCAACAACAGAACTACAATCATAAACACAAACATGAGTCCTCACAGTATGGGGATGGAACCCACTGCTATCGTGGGACAACACCGGCCTGGTTCTCGGTGGTTGCCCATATATTTTATTGGGTTCTAAATTAACCTCTGTCTACCATTTACATCAATTGTCCCCAGAACGGTTCACGGATGACCCTACACATATGACGACTGTGGACACAAGAAGACACCTAACTGACTATAATAGAACAACCTTATAAAAGGCAAATCTAGAATCTTTATTGGAGATTCCGACTCGAACACACAGATGAACAAACCAACAGACAGACATACAGCAATGAACAGTCAATTGAGTGAGAGTAGTCTGCTTGACATTCTCATCATCCCACATAGGTATGTCAGTGAAGTATTGCGTGTTAGTGTGTAGAACTAGGTGGTAAGACACATTCACCTGATCCTGTATGATGCCGCCTGGAGCTTAGGAATTTGACCAAGTAACGTTCAATAGCCACTAGTCACTTGGCTTTTAACACAATCGAAAGTCACTGCACACAGGTTCACTGCACACAGGTTCACTGCACACAGGTCCACAGCACACAGCAAAGGGCAGTCGCCCACAGCAGCATCAAAGGGGTTTCTGTAAGCAAGAAACAGGCCAGGTGTACACATCCATCACACCCTTGCACAATACACACTACATCAATATGCATTTACACTACCATCCTATTCATTGTGGTCAGTTCCTCCAGCTCAGGCCACAATAGTATTATGTCTGACCTTCCAGACATGTCTCACCGACGAGTTAAGTTACGACTACTTGTAATCTCAACGTACGTCAGTAGCTTTCCAGTCACAAGTCTCATACCTAATTGATAGTAGATATGATGAAAGGTTCCATTCATGAGGATGGCAGAAATCCTACCTCCTATGAAAATCATCAAGTGTTATGGAATGGATCATCCTTCCTAATCACCATTTTGTCTCCTCGGGAAAGTAGATAAGCATATTAGGATACTCAAAACAATGTTTTCCCGTGATGAATTTCGAATAACGAAGACACAAACAATAGATTGCACGATTTATTGCCTGGCATATTTCGCTGCATCTCGTCAGGTACATACTGCACTTTACATACTTTACCGTCGTTACGTGGACGATATACTAATTATCACCACAGACGAGCTACAAGCAACGTCGTTCCAGGCCACAATGAACGAGACACATAAAAACATCTCTCTATCTATGGAACACTAACACAACGAAGCGTTACCGTTTCTAGATATCCTAATGAGACGTAGAGCAGACGGCACAATTCAAAGATCGGTGTACCGCAAAGAAACATGGACTGGCCAATACTTAAATTTTCAGAGCTTCGCACCTGTCCTGTACAAACGGGGCTTAGTACGGAAACTGTTTGATCGTGCTAGAAAGATATGCACCCCGGACACACTGACAGAGGAATTTGAAACTCTGAAGAATGCCTTAAACCTGAATGGGTACTCCACAGGATTTATAAAGCGCTACTGCCAACAGCCCAAACCGAAACCTGAAGTAACTACAGTACCTAAACTCAAGGTATTCATCCAGCTAACCTTCCGAGGAGATGACGTAATGCAACGTCTGTGGGACCGGCTCACCACAGCAGTCGAGCGAACATTCTGTGCTGCAACTCTAGTCATCAGGTACCGAAACACACCGATCCCCATCCCAGCAGTAAAAGAACATGTAGCTTTGTACGCCAAATCAAATTGTATTTACCAATTTACATGCAGATGCGAGGCCATCTACATAGGTAGAACTGAGCGACAGTTACATTGCAGGGTTTCGGAACACATTCCGAATTGGTTGGACAAGATACTACACACAGAAGATGGTAGCCTAGGCAGGCCGACACACCGGAACAGTCCAGCTTCATCGGTCGCGAGACATGTGCTCGAGAGTGGTCACGTGGTTGAAAGAAACAGTGCCTTCCGTGTGTTGTTCACCACACAAAGTAGTCGATTGTTAAAGTTTGCTGAAGCTATAATAATCAACCTTCGTAAGCCGTCCTTGTGCAAGCAGAAAGACATGTTAGTCAGTTTAAAATTACCGTGGTAGACAATCGACATTACTGTGCGAACATGTGTATATTTTAGGTTGAAGGATTTATCTAGTTAATTCACGTAAGTTGTGTGATTTCTGCAGTATGTGCATGACGAGATGCAGCGAAATATGCCAGGCAATAAATCGTGCAATCTATTGTTTGTGTCTTCGTTATTCAAATATTAGGATACCTCAGGTCAGTACTCTATTACACCTCCAAGGTTAATGGAAGATACTCAAGCTACATTGATAACCAACCTGAAATACTGAATGAAAGACCAGACAAACAACAAAAGAGTTTCGGGTTCTTGTGTTTGTCGCTTCCCACCTTTCTGCCTCGGATACCTTGATTTCTGTTATGTGTGGGTGTATGAATATATAGACACACATCACCTGAATAAATTCCTTTGGCTGACTAGGAATTGTGTCGACTCAAACATCCCATACAATCTGGTTTCGATGAAAGTATAGAGGCAATAGAAAGATAGACCCGCATGACAAAGTATTCCCTTCTCAGTAAGGGAACTGTAGAGTCACACAACACCGATGAAATATACACGCGATACGTGAGTGGGTGTTTCCCCACCGCTATACTGGCCCACGGTTCAATCCCTAGTAGGTGTGAAGATATCTTTCCCCCTTCTGACTAAGCCCAGTTAAATAACAACAGGCCTATGGGCGATAATAACTTCCCAGCTTATAGCCTCTTACATAGTTGGGTTTTACCGTAACAAGAAACGTATGTGGTTCTCGCTCGTCATATGAGTGCTTGACAAGTACTGGTTTCAACCACGCCACCTGATGATGATTGAAACGTACCAATATCAACCTCGTCCATTAAGGGAATCAAATTGAAGTTCTGTTCAAGAGGAATTCTTCTGTCAGAACCATAATTCCCTCAGGTACCCCATTGTTGAGATAGGGCGTCGAATGCATTGTTAATTTGCTTCCACCAGACTGCTCCACTGAGCTGGCTAGCAAAATACATTCCGTCTTGTCTGTTGAACACTGTTCTCAGCTTAATCTAGGTCATAGTACACACACAGGCTTACTACACAGTTAGCATGCCTGGTCCAGACACAACTACCAGCGCAACTGGCCGTTCTGTTCAAGAATTGACCCACAACTAAAATCCAAACTTTAGTTAAGCGACGCCAAGTATAAAAGTGTTTTACCTTTAAGACCTAGGAACAACTATGCAACAGACATCGACCCGGTAAGTTCATCAATCTCTGGGCTGTAGGTTTCCTCTGGAGCCCCAAAAGGTATATCATGATACAGCTGATTAAAGACACGGCCTCTCGACTCAAAGACAACAATGCCACCACTGTAGATCAATCTATAATTCCATAAGAGTTGCATAGATTACAGCTGGCGGACACGGCCGTGAAAGGATAGCTACAACAACACCATTAGCTGTGGAACATTATCCGGCTCCCCGTTATGTCAGTTATACAGCTGGCCATAGAAGCGGCCTCCTTTCTTGATTACTGGCTACCTAATGGCCCCACTCGTGTCAGGTCCGGAAGAACACACTCCCGGAACTGCCGAAATCTTCCGAGCATTACCTCACGAAAGTGAAGGCAACCCAGCATTCCCCGAGTTTTAGCAGAGTGTGCGAATTACAACAGAACAGATCTACGCACACTCAAAGAGTTGAGTTATGATTCTCGGGACCCCCGTGAAGTTCATGACAATCCCGATTCATAACATCTCTAGGACTCAGAAGACGGTCCCAACTCTTTTACTCGGAAATGCCCCTCTCACCCGCCATAAAATGTGGCCTAGCCGCCGAGACGGGGTGAGGCAGAGTTGGTACTGTGTTGTCCCGTCTGAGACGCACTTGCGTTACGCGACAACTGCCCTGAGACACCCAGCACAACACTATGAACCACCGTAGATCACAGCGGGGATCAGTGGATTGGACTCCAAATATTACAGGTCCCTGTGACTCAGTCAATTTCATATATTGTACCCAGTGCAACAAGCGAATATCACATCTCCAATCTGACTAGGACACATCATATCAGGAGAACTGCAACACAAACCCCAAAGGTATAAACAAGGTGTGGAAAGTCAACTATTAAATCAAACGAAACCCCAGGAATGCTTACCCAGCAACCTACGGTTGGAAGTCATTTCCTGTAACAAAAGCATACAAAATCATTTGCAATGATAAAACACATGCACATAGAGTCACTGAACGCGCCAACCTGAGTTTTTAGTGTTGTGTGGAAGCAATGTTACAAATTCACCGGGCAAAATTTTCGAATTCATATTCGTTTGCCCACATGGCTTAAAACTAGGATTTATCAAGTTCCGGTCTTTTTCTGATTCATTTTAACAGCACTGTATTACTGAATAACAACGCCAATTGTTGTGCTCCGGTTAATGACTGGACATGTATAAGTATGCAACTGTCAAGAGAACTATAGAGTTAGAGGTGTCGGTAGTCGAGACAGAGGGGAAGGATAAGGTGGACATTAAACTTCGGCAAAGTCAGTCATTGGTGCTCCACATTGACACAGTCTGCACCAGATCGCATATTCTTACCTCCAATGTCTAACAGCTTTTTTTGTGTGTGGAAGGGATGTAAAAACAGGATTAACTGTAAGATAATTGTATGCTTCCATTTACTTTAAAATTTCGATATCCTTTAAGATTATATTCTGCATTTCAGTTCACTCAGCATACCATTAAAAATCAATTCATGTGCCGCGATTGGCACGCGTGCCGTAGGTTGACGATTTCTTTCCTATAATATATGAAGAACTATTGTAAACAGCCAGTATTTGCAACATGAGTATCTTACTTTGCATACAGACGGAAAAACGTATGCAGAAAATAGAACAGGGAGAGGCTCACAAAAAGCTTACAGCACAGTTACTTCCATACTTAATTAATACAGTATACTTAATTTTGACAAGATGGAAGCGATAATAACCTGCGAACCATGCCCTGTATCGTTAAGATCGTGAAGCACCGACAAGTTTGACAACGTAGTTATATTAATCATCGATCTAGGCCATGGAATAGTTCATGAAGAGCGCGGTGGTACTAATGTAGGAACAGCTAAGTCGTGTTTACATATAGTGATTGAATAAGTTATACAGTGGCATTTTGTTACTATGTGATTTGTTAATGTTATTACGTGATGTTTTGCAACATATTGGAATGAGTAAATCAAAGATAGCGAGGAGTATAATGTTGGGCGGCGCTAAGTGAACTCGATACCCCACATTGTGCCAACGGCTTCAGACGGAGGACCGCAATTGGGAAGGTACAGGCCTTATATTAGTGCGAGGAATTGCGAGATAAAGACTAAATGTCCTGGCAGGGCAAACAAGGCCCTAAGCCTTGGCCGCAACTGGTCTAGGACAGAAGCTCCGACAGGGTGACAGTTAGAGTGTTGCTTTGCCGACCCGGCAGTTTCCGCAGCTTGTCCTGATCCAGATGTATTGATGATAACTGTCCTTTGGAGTTAACAGGACAGACGACTCCTAGGGGTCGTTACAGGAGCTAGGGAGTTCGTGCTGTGTGCGACGCTTTGGGCTGGTCGCTATTCAGAATATGGTCGAGCCCTATCGGATAGAGCCCTGTGCAATGAAAGTGATTAAATCTCCTGCAAACCGTTTACATCCTGTAAGCATGGGGTATTCAACAGCCGTTAGGATTTTCCTCTTTTTACTTTGATATGGCGGGAGGGGGCATATCGTTTCCTTATTAATTTTCCCATATGCCCCATGCCTGCCTGCCTGCCTGCCTGCCTGCCTGCCTGCCTGCCTGTCTGTCTGTCTGTCTGTCTGTCTGTCTGTCTGTCTGTCTGTCTGTGTGTATCTATGTATCTATGTATGTGTGAGTGTTTCTGAGCGTCTTCTTGTGTTTCTATGTGATTATGTATGTGTCGCTAGGTGGCGCTAGGTGTCTCATGCGCATGCGCAGCGCATAAACAAAATGGCGACTGTACTTAACAACGAAAGAGCAACGTGTTGTTGTGCGTTTTTTTAGGGCAAGAGGACTGCCTACAAAAGACATTCATAAGGAAATGCTTCTTGTTTATGCTGACTACCAGCCCGAATCAAAGCGTGCTTCAATGCAATGGACACATCCTAGTGTCCAAATTTTCAAGGTTACGCCATCAGCAGGGAAGGTTATGCTGACAGTGTTCTGGGATTGTCAAGGAGTGCTTTTAACCAATTTCAAGAAGAAAGATGACAATGTGAATTCTGAATTGATGCATCATGATGCAATTTGAAGAAACGTCCAGGACTGCTGACTAGAGGCGTGTTGCTTCTTCATGACAATGCCAGACCACATACGGCTCGATTAACTCAGGAGAAATTAACCAACTAAGGTGGGAAGTTCTGGAACATCCACCTTACAGCCCCGTGCTAGCCCCTAGCGATTTCCCCTTTTTGGGAGATATTTCGCGAATGACACCGAAATTGAATGTGAAGTGAAAACATGGTTTAGAAAACAGAGCACGCAGATCTATGCAGCCGGTATAACGATGGGATAAGTGCATCAGTGTTGGTGGAAAATATGTTGAGAAATAAAGGGTCAATGTAAGCATAACAATAAACTGGTTTTAAGTTCTTATCATATTTAGTTATTATTCTACAGCCATTTGTGACTTACGTATTGACTTCCCCTCGTATTAAAATAGTCAAGGAGAAATGTATGTTTGCTATTGTTAGGTGGCTACCTAATTTTGAACAGCGGGAATAAATTAAGAAAAAACAAGCGGCTCTGACAGTATCCTGTCTCCCGTTGTCTATTTATAGCAGTACTAGTCATACCCAATAAATAGTTACCACTGTGGCTGTATAAAAGTATGCAAGAAAGAAGTGCACAGTTGTCCTATTTTCGAATTTTCACCCCTGGAGCCAATGTATGAATAACTTGGCACCTGCTAATTCGAATGCGAACGTGGCATTCATCAACTCCCAGATCCCAACTCTAAGAGCTAATATTTGTGAGCTTAAGCTTAATCTCTTGCTGCAAGAGAAAGCCGATCAAATAATTGTCGTCAGGGATTCTCAAACGTGTATGTGTGAGCTTCATTCTTGGAACGTAATCAATAGTATAGTTTCAAAATAAAACAAATGCTGCATGACCTTTGCAGGACGTTTCATTCAACCCCACCCCAAGTTGATGTGTTAGGCAATATTACGTTAAGTAGTTGGTCATCGGTACAACTACCAAAAAACAGTCATAACATCTGACGGGAGGCGTCTTGAAGAGATTAGAACAAGAATCGCCATGGCAAAGGTTGCTTTTTCAAGATGGAAAACACTGACTTAAAAAAAAAAGAACAAGAAATAAACTAGAAAGTTTAGTGAAAACTGGCAAGATTGATGGGAAAAGAATACGAGGAAGTAAATATCTTTATGGCTTCACTACATGACGTAATCAAGACAAAAACACAGAGTTGATACATGAATCTGGTGATCTGTTGAAATGGCAAAACGTGACCGCTCGCGCATATCGGCATGGCACAGCATGATGATGAGTTGGCCATTGCTTTCTGAGCGAGAAGTCAACAATAAATTGACGTCCAGAGGTAGAGGTTTACTTCGCTACCTCGCCGTCAGCGCACAAGAAGTTTAAGTCCTATAGCGCTCTTAAGCTCTCAGACACGCCGACAGTATAGATTCAGGGATGAGCATCACGTCCAGACGTGTGGCTGGAGGAATGTTGCTGTGGTTGTCGTGGCGGACACCACTTCTGGTAGATCCCTATCGCTTTCGATAGTTCACTTGTGGGAGTAACCGTGTCCAAGTGGTTATGCTTCCTAACTCGCGCTCCGAAGGTTATGGTTCCATTCCGGGCCAGGTCGTTAGGTTCACGAGAGACGTTTTCTCATTGACTCTTGGGGGGTCGTGACTAAGGCTACAGAGTTCGTGCTCTGTGCGACGCTTTCGGCGGGCCGCCCTGTGGACAGAGACAGAGCCTTATGGGATAAAACGCGGTGCAATGAAGTGGACCCTCTTGCCCGTTACAAGCCGTTAAGTTAACTCGTGTACGTCTTGGGGTATTAGAGTTACACATACATTTGTGTTATATTTACTGAGACAAAGCTATCAAAATGCTCTTGACTTGTCCTGCTACGCCTATCACAGAAATACACACACATATGCACACACACACACACACACACACACACACACACACACACACACACACACAGGCACTCACACGTTGAGGAAGGATTAAGCAAGGGGAATTGCTCTCAAAAGCATTATGACCAAAATATCTCTGACGTTTCTGATATACAGGGACAGTTGTCTTATTTCTGCCTCAATGTTACTGTTTACAATCGTAAAGTGTTCTTACGAAACGTATTTTGATTTTTTTTTTCTGTTTGTTTGTAAATAGATAAAGAATTAAGTGTACCGAAGGGAGCTGATAATGTCATAGGCTGTATTTTCTACAGGACGTAGAACATCCATATTGACCCCAGTGTCTTATCAAGGAAATGCATTTCATAAATTGCTTGTCAATTAGGGTTAGGCAAGGTCACATTTGTTTGTTTTAGCTTGACGGTGGCATCATTGGCGTTGATAGATTTGAGTCTGTTATGTCTGCATGTGTTTAGCTGTTGTGTTATTTCATGCTTTTTCTAGCATTTTTGCTTTTTTTCTGTGATGTCTGTCCTTTTATTTCACGACTTGATTCGTGCTTTTTGAGACAGAATTTGCTTGCATCGTTTTGTTACATTCTTTCGTAACACGGATATAGCATTATTATTATTATTATTATTATTATTATTATTATTATTATTATTATTATTATTATTATTATTATTATTATCATCTTCATCATCATTATTATCATCATCATCGTGACCACCATATCACGGTCATCATCATCTTCATCATTATCTGTGCCATGCTGCCTCTCTTTCTGAGAATTATTCTCCTCATCCAAATCATCATCTAGTGCCTATTTGATTAGAGCGACCGATCATATCTCTCAACGACCTTTATTATTTTAACTGATTCAGTCGTGAAGGATAATATACCGCCAAGTGTGACATTCCATTTGGACAGAAAGATAGTTTATCGCCTATTGTCCCCTTCCATTGAAAATAAGGATGATATATTTCCTTACTAAGGTCATCGTGTGCTTTGTTTTGTTTCGTGGTATCGCCCCCAATTTTAATTCTCAGTGCATGGAGATTTACATTATAATAATATTTGAGTGAGTTGAGCTAAGACCCGAACTCACTGCACCCAGGACATCCCCACAAATACTCCTTCCCCTCGTTCAACAAAAAGCGAAGTGTCATACTGCTTATCGTTCCAGCTGCTCGCTGATTGAAAGTTCTCCTGGTCTTCCCTCTGAGTTTGGAGATTCGTCAAGAACACCTGCCGATCCTGCGCAAAATCATTCTCTCCACATATGGGTCCTCAGACTATTCTCCTACCTTCTCCTCCTGGTCCTACAGGCGATCAACCAACTCTCCCTTAACCATAGGTAATCTACCAGCTAGAGGCGCATTCCCCGCCAGCCTATCAGCCGGTTCATTCCCACGCACTCTCCCATGAGCAGGGGGAAAAAGCCATACACAATCTGTGACCCCCGAAGCCAGGTAAGCCTTTCTACGTGTGGCATAACGCAGCCAACATTATTCATCTTATCAACAAATGCCGCAAAAAGAGGAAACAACATTAAAAGAAATTGACTTCACAAACGCAATTGGAGATTGGGACGTAAAACTTGACATCGAAACTGGAACTGAACAAGTGACAAATGACGTGGATTCTTAGAAGGATTTCATCAGACCAAGCTCGGAAAATCATTGGATGAGAAAACCACCTGACCCGCCTTCGCGCCAGTGCATAATTAACATATATCCCCATTTCATCAGACATGTTAATCAGCCCACACTTTTGTCTGAACTCGCTCCATGGACGGATGTGAGAAGATTGTGTGATCAAAAATTCAATGGACAAGGCAAAAGTCTGGATCCGAGGTACGTTTGTTAGCCCTTGATTAGACTAAGAACCCGATGTATCAAGTGTCAAGTAACGTAAACCCATGTTTGTGATGTCAATTGAAATGTATGATTATTAATTAAAACCTCAGAAATGTAAAAATGCTCGACTGTAGATTCTAATGACGCAAAGCCATTCCCGGCCAGAATATTCTCTTCGATGAAACTGCCACCTCTGATATTCTTAAAGATAATTATTAACTTTAGGAAGTGCATTACACTATTACATTCTATTCTAAACAACTGTGAGAGGTGATGATTCGAAAGCAATCTTGTGCATTTCACCAGAAACATTGTAACAGATGCTATCACGGTCTACAGCTGAAATGACAGTTCGTGTACTAGAACAAGTGCCTTGTTCTAAAACAGACTTATCTATGCCTATTTACAATCTAGAAAGCTGAAAGTGAAATCAATCTTTCCTTTCTCCTTTGTCTATAGAAATAATAGGGTTTGGCGAAATAAATATTTATATTTATGTCAAATTTAATTAGATAAGAGCACTTAGGAACTGCAATACCTGAGAAAGTTGTGCTTCGCGGAACACCATCACGCGAAGTGAACTTAACTCATTACTCAACATAACTTAAAACACAACACCACTCATCACCACACAACACAACACTCAACATCACAACAACAACAACAGGTAATGGAAGAGAGTTATTAGACACAAGAAGAAGAAGTAGTTAATTGGGAAAACACAGAGAATTATTTATACACATTGTGAACACCATTGAGTAGAAGAAATGTTATAAATGTATGTCATTTATTTACATGCATCTTGACACCTTCTCACTCTTGTCATTGTCTCACTGTACACGTTCACTGACCCCAGGTCAAATGAAGATTTACATACAGCAGGAACAAGTTGATCCAAGGCGTACACAGTGTGATAAACTCTGACCACCCCAAATTAACCCAACACTAGCTTAGAGAGAAAAAGAGGGGGAGGGGAACTAGTTCCTACTTCAGGAATTTGGATTTCTTCCGACCTACTTCTTATTATTGTATTGGTAGGATTGTATATATTTATGTGAATACTCATCAGTGATCTTGGTGGCTACATACCAACAACCACCCAACACATCAGCAAACTAACCACCTAAATCAGACCTGAGAGAGGGAAGCCGAGAGAGGAGATGAACCACAAGTGAGAGGGAGGATGACTTCGCTATGAGCAGAGCATGGGGAGGCCTTCAGTGGAGCTATACGGGCAGACCTGAAGTGGATCCATCAGTCAATGGACCCTGGCTTACCTAATCCTCCAGTCACCAGGTTACTTTTCTCATAGGTAGAAACCACACCCAATTACAGGAACACTGATATGTTATGGTTGAGACACCACTATCATACTTAATATGTACAACATCAAAATGTTTACTATGTTTTCACACTTGTTGACATTTCATATATTGATGCTTGTTATTGATTGTCTGGGACAATGGTCCAATGTGCAACTGTTCTATTACTTTGTGTAAATCACAACAGAGATGTATGTACTGACCAGAAGGCTCAGGCCAGTCAATAAATGATTAACATGAATTGACCTTCTGTTAATTTGTCAAGTTCAAACCTATCTGTGTCAACAACTTCTTTGTGCATCATGTTGTCAAAATCTAATGTGATTGATTATGTGTTTGATTGTTAAAAGATAAATTAACTCATAATGACTTACTAAATGGGGAAATAAAAGACTCTATACCTATAAACTGCTCAACATCCATGTTTTCTTCATCTAAATCAGGCTGAGAAAATTCTCCTGACTTTCCTCAGATTTGATAAACTAAAAGGGGGCTCCAGAGCCTAAAGAATCATTGGAGAAGGGGCAGATTCCCAATTAGTAAATTACCATTCTTACCAGGGCCATAATCTATATCTCCTAGACAATACTTAACAAAACGAGGCCTGCAGATAACTCAAGGTTCATATTCTGGGGTTATTGAAGATAGAAGAGGATGGGGCTCTACATCTTTTGTTAGAGATGGGGCATGCACTACAGTGATCTCCCACTCCCTTCAAAAATATATGACACTACGCGAAACATTCCTTTATCCACCTTACTAAGCTTATTCTGTGAATCCGTAATGAATGCAACGTGTGTTGCAGCAGTCTCCTCCAACCATCGGGAGGTCAGGCAAGGTAAACTTTGTCTTAGCTTGTCGATGGCATCATTGGCACTGATAGACCTGAGTCTGTTATGTCTGTATTTGGTTAGCTGGTGTGGTATTTTTTAATATAGTACTTGTTCATTTTGTTGTGAACCCTGTTTGGTCCAAACGAAAAAGAAACACAACTTCGAAGGTGTTCACCAGTAGAAATCATTGGTACAAATAAAGCCACACAGAACATATGAACAGTACAATGATGACACTGGAAACTAGAGAACGGCAAGTGAGAAATGATCAGACTGGGCAACAGCATATTAGACCAAAGAGAAACACAATGCAGAGAAGAGAATATTGATGTGAGGATTGCTAATTAATACATACATACGCGTTTACCTGTACTGGCATCTTGCCGACTTGACAGACGATAATCTGTGACATTGTGCTTCAAAACAAGACATAACAACTACAGACCATGGTGGGGACCAGGAATGGAGTTATACATCTCCATAGCACAAAACCTGGGCTGAAATGTACAGACCATGTGTTGCCCTTGCAGCATGATCCCTCTATCGGCCTGCCTAGTTTACGTCAGAGGAAAGTTATCACCAATACACCTGGAACAAGTCAGGCTGCAAAAGCTGCCAGATCAGTAAAGCAATGCTCTAACTGTTCACTTGTCGGACTTTCGTTCCTTGACTGTTGCAGTACCTATATACCTCATTAATGGCTTACTTCCTTACTGGCATAGTTACTTCCTTTCTAGTTTATTTATGTATTTCCTTACTGGCTTACTTACTTACTTACTTACTTACTTACTTACTTACTTACTTAACTTAGTTACTTACTAACTAACTAACTAACTAACTAACTAACTAACTATCTAACCTACCTACCTCTCTACCTACCTACCTACCTACCTACCTACCTACTTACGTAAGTACGGACGGACGGACTGACTGACTGACTGACTGACTGACTGACTGACTTACTTACTTACTCGCTTCCATACTTTCATACTGGCTCATTAACTTACTTTCATACTGGTATTCTTACTTATTTCCATACTGACTCTACTTTCTTACTAGCTACTTTCTCCTTTCCTTACGCTTTTACCGGCTGATTGACAGACCGACTAAGTGGCAGACTAGCTGACTAGCTGATTGACTAATTTACTGACTGACTAACTGATGACCAACTGACTGACTCGCTTACCTACTGATTTATGAACTTACCACCTTACCGACTTGTTTACATGCTTATCCTATTGCTAACCTCCTGCTAACATGCCTCCCTGACCTTAGACCCGACTTGTGTGCTCCCCATGCCTAGAGCTTTATCTCTTAAAAATAAACACGTTTGTGTTTTTCTCGTTTCTAATACACTTTAATGTGCCTTATAAAACGCCCACAACATTGCAGATTCGACTGTTTATCCCAGTCGTGAAGTTGGGTAAATGGTTAGAAAAACAAAAAGTCTACGAAACAGAGCCATCCTATGTTATCAGTTGCAATCAATACCTACCAACTATATGCATATGTACAGAAGATACAATTAAAGCACCAAAGAAAGTTTATAATCAAGATATTTGTTTGTGTATATGCCCCGCATTCACGACAATCATTATGTGAATGTATTTGTGGACCTGGCAGAGTCAACCGTGTCGTGTGGTGCATGTTGCAACATGTCTAGAGATATTTTGGTCCAGGGGATCTCAAGCTTGTCAAGTGGTACCTCCTGTGTAGTGACGGTTTTAAAAACATTAAATAAATGTGCATACCGTAAGTATCAAAGACAAGTGCTTTGATAGTAATCAAATGTCTTGATTGTCGATGTCTAATTTCTCGAATCAATCAATCAATCAGGTGCCGTCTCCACAATGAATGTCGGCTGCAATGGATCTCCAACACTGTCTCTCGCCAGACTGTACATTCTGTCATATCCATCGCTTTGTCCATCTCTTGATGATATCTTCCCACTTGTATCGTTGTATACCTCTTGTTCGCTTGCCCTCAACCTTGCCCTCCAGTGTGGTTTTAGAAAAGTATTATGTCTTTTAAAGTGCCCGAAATATTTCACATGCCTCTTTTTTATTTCTTTCATCAACACTCTTTTCATTTCCAGTTTTTCTAGAACGTTTGTATTTGATTGTTTTTGTTCCATAAAATACGACATATTGTCTGTATATCGAAGAACGAACGAACGAACAAACAAACTTTATTTTCAAAGGGTAACAAATTGGGCAACGCAGGCCCGTCTTACATTCGGCCCTTCCAATCACTCATCTTTCGTTCATCAGTGCATAGTGCGTGCACATAGTGGTTGCGGCCTTGTGGGAGCACGTGTACACCTCGGAGGAGCAAATGAATCACCATGGTCTGGCAAGAATAAGACAGCGAGGTGTGACGAGGGGATTTGGCCGACGCTCGACGCTCAGAGGAAAGGCGAGACGGACATATAATCAGATTGCTACTGGAACTATTAGTGTTGGAACTCATCGCTGGCTGCTGAGGATGGGGACGGAGAGCTTATGGGAATGTCCCGAATGCTGTGATGTCGGCTCCTAAATCAATCAATCAATCAATCAAAACATAGGAAAAGAACATTGTCAAATGAATGTTGTAAACATAAACAATGCGTGTTACCATGTTATGAGACAAACCCCCACCCACCCACCCATCCCCTACCCATCCGCTTGTCCCTCACACACACACATCCACCACCCAACCACACATATATCCACAGGCACATACATGCTCCCATCCATCCACCCATCCTCCAACCCACACATCCCACACAACCCCACACTCCACACATCTCCCACCCACCACACATTTTCTCTATTCTTGTATATCCACATCTTCTGGGCCTCTATTCTTGCTTGTTCAATGTTCAGGCTTCCGCACCATTCAATAGTGTTAAATATATGTAACATTTTACAATTCTTATTTTAATGCATTGTTAGTATCTCCAGATGTTAATACTGATTTCATGCTGTTGAAAGCATGTTTGGCCATTCCTATTCTCTTTTTTTTAATTTCTATTTCACTTCTGCCATCGTTTTTCCTCTAATAAGTTACGGCTTTCATTTGTTTCTTGTAGGACGCGCACTTTGGTTTTGCTGTCTGTCCATGTTATTCCTTTAAATTTTTCTGGGAAAGCATATTTTTTGCCTGCCTAAAGATGTTTTTTTTTCCTTAATTTTTCAACGTATCTGCTCATTGTCCGCGTTTCACATTCATACAAAAGTAGATATAGCACTTCAACACTTTTTCTCAATGCAAGTGACATCGTTTTATTGATCAATATTTTTTTCCATCTGCAAGAGGCTACCAATGCCATTGCGATTCTTGTTCTAATCTCTTCAAATCATCTCTTATCAGATGTTATGACTATTCTGAGATATTTGTGCAGATTCACTTGTTTAAGAATATTCCCATGTACCTGTATATTATATTGTTGTATTTATTTCTTCTCACCACCTCTCTAAAATCACATGTCCACTTCCTTCAGTTTCCTGTCACAATTTGATCACTCATATCCAACATTGGCATGCGTACAAAACAACCCTCTTCTCCATAAGATTGCAACCTCACAGTGAGACCAAAACAACTCTCTTTTCCATAAGATTGCAACCTCACAGTGAGACCAAAAAAATCTTTTCCAATAAGATTGAAACCCTCACAATGAGATCAAAACAACCTATTCTCTATGAATTTAAACCCGAAATGAGACTAAAACAACTCTTTTTTCCCATAAGTTTGCTCCCCCAAAATGAAGAAAAACAACAACTAGGGCCCCTGTGTCAGAAACTCCCCAAGCGGGGGTGCACATATTTGGGGGCACATTACAATGTAGCGATCACCGGGTCGGAAATGTTATCCAAAGCCAAACCTCTGCAGCCAAGCGTCGGGAACTACCCCTTTCCCGGGGGAATAGTGCTCTTTTAAGGACCACGCCCTGCAGCGTGATAGGGTCGGGGGGGGGGGGGGGGTGGAGGGGCAAGCTTAATAGAATTATCCCGAGGAAGGCTGGCAGCGTGCAGGGTGTGGGTTTCCCCAAGTTGTTAGCGGGGGGTGAATCGGGAAAACCCGGGAGCAACGACGCTGCTGACGGTCTAAATAGCATCGAGACGGAGGGAAGATTGCGGCCAACTGCCAGGGGAAGATGCTGGCTTTTCTCACCGTCAGTACCTGTACAATGCCAACTCTGCTAGATACATAAAACTTGTCCCTCGGTGGTGGGTTGGCTCCCGGGCTTAGCGATGTCGACAAGGGTATGTCGGGTGAATAAGTACCACAAGAAGAAAAAATCCGGGAAATTAGACCCCGACGGGCCCGCCCCTTGAGTGGGGAAGAAGGTAAAAGGGCCGAAACTGTGGCCCGGGGGGGGGGGGACTGCTTCTGTTGATCAAAAACCCTGCCATGATTGCTCTGTTTATCAAAAGCCTCCTCCATGATTGCTCCCCGGGGATTTGTTTAAATTATTAAAAGCCTCCTGCCAGTGCTCCCGGCGGATTTTTTACCACTTGATCAAAAGCCCCCTGCCATATTGCTCCCGGGAGATTTGTTACCACTTGATCAAAAGCCTCCTGCCATGATTGCTCCCCGGCGGATTTTTTACCACTTGACAAACGCCCCTGCCATGATTGCTCCCCGGGGGATTTGTTACCACAGGCAAGTAGAATATAAGCCAAATTTTGGGATGAACAAGTTTTCTCTTTTTAGAGTGGCCCCAAGAATGCTTTATTTGGGAACCGCTGTTTATCATGTGACACTAACGATACGTAGCGGCGAGTAAATTAACGCTTGTTGTCTTGTACAAAAATCATATGTTATTGACCAAAC